>BSBK01001348.1:105000-155692 GCA_027943335.1 Chamaecyparis obtusa | reverse complement strand
GCATTTGAGTTGTAACTAAGAGTATCATGTAGAATAGACCCTAAACTTTGCAAGCATTCTCCATCCTAGCAATTCAAAATTCAATCTAGGCAAGCATCAGTAAGTGAAATAAATTATAAACATCAACATCAACATCATCATAATCATTAGACATAAATTATAGACATCAACATCAACATAATCATAATCATTTGGAGGGTATTGTTTTGGTCCTTGGATAGTACTATGTTTCTTGAAAGTTCTTGTGATGCTTCTAAACTTTAGAAACATATTTTATGGCTTAATGATAATATAGATAAGTGTTTTGTTTTCTAATGGAATGTTGTTGATCATTCATGGTCTTGAAGAAACTTTTGATTGTTTTGATTCTCAAGTCTTGATGTTGTTTCTCAATGTGATATAGATTAACCACATGATGGTTCAGTTGGTCCTCTCTTTCTATTTAATCATTTGTCTTCTTCATGGTGTAAGTGTCAATATGTTATAATCCAACCAACATCTCATACCCCCACTTTTGACAAACCTCACAACATGCAAATCACAGGCAAAGACTTGGGTGATCAGCATACACAAACAATGATTACCCTTAGGAAATAATGATCATTAATATTCATTAATGGCAGGTGGTGATTCCTTGGTAATAAAGGCATTACCAACATTCATCATCTTAACCAAGTCATGGGTGGTGATCCTTGAAATAGCACAATTAATAAAAGGAAATAACAACATAAGTCATGGGTGGTGATCCTTGAATTTGGAGTGAGGAAGAAGGAAAATTGGAAAACAAAATATGGAATAATCAGGTTGGAATTGGAGAAGAATTCAGAAATAAACTTGAATTAGAAAAAAGCCAAGTTATCTGGTTCTTTGTTTGAGGCTGGGTTCCGATTCTACTTTTGTTCTCCTCTGGGTTTGACTTGGGTTCCTTTGGTAGGAACTTGGGTGCCTGCGCCAATCCCAAGTGCACCTGCGGTATTATATTTATGATACATGAGGTATTTTATTCATAATTTTATAGGCTAACTCATTATTATGGTAGCATGGGTATGACCACACTCCATTCCTTATAATTGTACCAGACATGAAGTGTGGTTCAAATGAAGTTGAACCAAATGCTGACTGTGATGGCTATGATCATGATGAAGATAAATATGAATATTAAATCTAAAATATGGCTTGTAATTTGAATTTTCATTGTGAATGAAGAAACTATAGATTCAAGTTGACTCATTCTATGTTGTAGTATATTTTTTCCCTAGATCTACCATATTATATATGTGTAGCCTGTAAGGGACATCTTCTACTCATCCATGTATCATAGCTCAGTGAGAGTTATTAGGAGAAAGACAAGATGTTAGTGGGAGATGGAGAAACGAATATCAGAACACCACTTGAAGCCTTGCAATGTTGAGAGTGGGATAAAAGCTACACTTGAGGCCCTATATAAGGAACAAACTTATTGAGCTTCATTTTATTTCAAGAATAGTTTTATATTCTGTACTAAATAGGGCCAACCACGTGAAGGTGGAAGCCCGTTTGGCCCCACCCCCCCGCCCCCTAACATCACTCTAAATTCCCCGTTAACATCTAACATTCATTCATTATTTTATCCATTAATAAAATGTAACATTAATTAATTATCACATGATAACATTCATTCACACATTAATAAAATGTGACATTCATTAATTATCACACGATAACATTCATTAACACATTATAAAATTTATGAACATTAACTACCACATAATTAAATTCATTGGCATATAAAAATCAGTCATTATCAATTAAGGTGCATAGATGACAATCATTTCTTTTTTTTCTTTTGATTTCTAGTTTTTAAGATATAATTGTTAAGATGAGTATCGATATCATCATCATGACCATCTACCCTCTCATTAGATCTCAATGGACGCCTAGTTCTTTGTTGATGCAAAGGGGGGTCATCTGCAATAACATATAAAAGGGTTAAATTAAAAACATTTTAAACATTTTAAAGTATTTCAGTACTTTATAGGCCATAATCGTATAGCTCTTTACTTGATCTAGTCACATCATCAACATCGAGGTTAGTTTGTCGATCCATGAGACTATGTGGGATGCTCGTGAAAGGAGTCTGGGTACCTAGATATGTAATTCAATTATCTAATGCTAGCTAAAAAACTTATGATACATATACTCAAAACCACATAGTAAGTACATTAAAAACCATAAGCATCCCATAGTAAGTACATCATGAATTAATTAGATTAAGCATTGATTGCATAACTGCACATTTCTATCAAGAAATTAATATTAAATAGATTAAGTAGTGATCATGTAACTATACATTTCATTCATGTCATTCATCCTCTTCTTCATCCAACTAATCACCATGATCATCATTGACGTCGACATCATCACCACCACCATCATTGTCTTCGTCTTCATCATCGTCATCATCATCAGTATCATCATCATCATTAGCAACATCATCATCAATAGCATCATCAGTAGCATCATCATCGTCATCATCTTCTTCTTCTTCAAGAAAAGTTGCGTTAGGAACATCATCGACTAACTGTTGTTCATGATCATCATCTACATCATCTTCTAGTTGTTCACAATCTTCTTCCATCGCATTATACCTCATCAACATTCCTCTTGGATCATGTCTAAAAATAAACGACCAACCCGATTTATGCAGAATCTCTGAGTAAAATACCTGCTCACATTGGCTTGGAAGAACATAGGGTTCATCCCCAACTGGCTCAAACCACCTTGTATTAATCATTGGAAATCTATTGTCATGTTCAATAACAATTCTATCAGGATCATTTTGATTAAGTTGTAGCCTATACCATCTGATGATGAAGAGAACTACTCTGAAGGAATTAAAGTCACACTCAAGTATATCATCCAAAATGTCATACTAACGATTTTTGAACTCTTGAGGATATAAGTCATTTCTAGATGAAATATTAGTCACTTGAAAGACTGCACTTATCCTAGAATCAAAAGTTTTCTTCGTGTCATCCAAATTTTTGATGCAAAATTTATGACCATTGCAAAACATAGCCTTGTGGTATTTGACCTAAAAAAACATGTAAAACATGTATAAATTAATGCATCGAGAGTTCATAAATGTATGAGTGATTAACAAATTTATATGTACCTGGAACTCTTTTAAACCATGTGCTAAATCTATTTCCCTTTGGGTAACATTTGGATCTCTGTTACGATGAGCTTCATTAACCAATGAAGACACAGCTTCCCATGTTAATGTGCGACCTAAATGATGACATCATTCAATCCATTTCATCATCCAATCTTGATTGTTTGCAATATATAAATATATTGTATCCCACTCTCGAGCAGCAGTACAAAAAATAAATAGATGACTTACAACTGATTAATTTTGAAGATTAAGAATTAATTAACAGCTACAATAACATCTTATAATTTATTACCTCTCACTTTTCTCATTCTGCCTTCCCCCACCAAGTACTCCCCTTCAAATTTTCTAATGGTGTCGAGATCCCAAATGCGATCTATATGGATCTTTGCTGCAAACTTAGGAAGATATTCAGTAACATACACCATAGTCTGGTATACCATATATCCCTCCACCATAGAACTCTTAGGACTTGCTCTTTGCCAAACCAAAGCCTTCAAAAATTTCAAGTGCCTCTCAACCATCCACATTGACCGAGTGTGTACGGGTCCACACATTTCAATCTCCTCAACTTGGTGTATGAGGTAGTGTTCTTGTGCATTGAAAAAGGTTGAAGGTTGACACTTTTGCATTTCACACATTAGAAGAGGAATTCTTCTCTTCCAATATTTTATATCTTCTCTATGGATTTCTTTAGATGACAACCACCTACAAGACATTCAAGACCCAAAAATATATAAACACGAGACTTTACAATATATATATACAACAAATTGAACATATATCATTGCTTACCTCATGTATTTTCCAAGATCATATATCACTTGTTTGATGTTATTGTCGAAGTTGTCTGGGAGAGATAGGGGTAGCACATACTACAACAATTATAAAAATAATCATGTCATTCTCTTCTCATATAATATAATGAGAAGTACATGCAATTTACAAATATATTGTAAATACAAAAGAACATGACTTACCTTGATGAAGGTATGCCAATCATGTGTTTTCAACCCTGGCCCAAATTCACCTTTCTTTGATATGGTACCGCTTATGTTTGCAGCAAATCCTGTGGAAAATTGAATTTTTCGTATGACTTCTTTTTATGGCATCACCTTGTTTTGTTAATAACCAAGGAAGGGCACTTGTATTAATCTGTTCTCCATTTCTATTTGATTCAATAAACTTTTTCATTACATGATTGGATTCATGAATGTCTCTACAAATTTTGACAATTTTTTCTTTGTCATGCCTTCCATCCAATATCTTCCACAATGTCTCCATTACATTCTTTGCAATATGCATAGTATCAAACAAATGCACATCAAGTAGCTGCTCGTAGTAGGGAAACCTACTAAATTGTTTGGGATAACTCTTTAGTCCCTTGGGAAGGTGCTCAGTAGTGTTGCCTTGATGACATTCACGATCATTAATCACATAATCAGCAAACAAAACACAATAAAAATATACAAATTCCAAACATAAACCATTAGGTAGAATGGTAGTACCTTGACGATTAATTCTATTATATTCCAACTTCCATAAGTGAGGTGTCATTCTCCGTGGCTTAGATGTAGTCTCTTCTTTCCCATTGAAAAGATGTTTTTCAGTAATTCGATAGTTATGATTTTTGTGGAGAAAGTGTCTATACTCATCAAACACCTATTTTCCTAAACTTTTTGAACAACGAGATTTCATCTTTGGAACACAAATTGGACATGCAAATTTTCCCTTTGTTTGAAGACCTACAAGGTAATGATACAATTGGATTAAATATGTTGATTTTTATTTTTAGAATTATCATGTGCAACTTGAATTCATCATAACATACTAGAAAAATGTGTTAGCCCTAGGGCATCAGGTATTGTCCATATAAGCATTGCATGGAATTGAAATTGTCTATCTCCTATTGGTCTAGAGATTTCATACATAGTGACACCTTTCCATAACTCCACCAACTCGTCGATAAGAGGCTCAATATAAACATTCATATCTTTAACTTGGTATTTACCTGGTTGAATGAACTACAACATTACATAATTATTGTAACCATTTTACTACAAGATTTATAATTACATGCAGATAACTACTAAATGATCAAATACCTAGAAAAATCATTGCCAACATAATGTGCTCCCTCTTTATTATCATCCATGGAGGAATGTTATTGTTGATGACAAAAATAGGTCAAACAGTGCAAATAGATCTTAGCTCTCCAAATGGATTGACACTGTCCGTTGCCACTGAAAGCTTGAGATTTCAAGGTTCTTCGATAAAGTACAGCCACTTTTCCTCTATGTCCTTAAATATAAAACCATCTGTAGGCATTCGAATAATGTCATCTTGACTCTTATTGCGTGCATGGTAATCCATAAATTGTGCCAAGCTACTACACCTAAATAATCTTTGCAAACATGGTATAATGGGGATGTAATGAAGAACCTTTTTTGTTATTTGATCTATTCAATATGTACTCATATGACATTCAAGGCATTCTATTGAAAATTCATGTTCTTTATGATAAATAATATGATCATTGGGACAACCATCTATTGCTTGATACTCTATTCCAATATCTTTCATAGTGGCACATAATTCTTGGTATGAGCGAGGGAGAATATTCGATGCTGGTAACAAGAACTCACCTATGAATCTATAGAAAAAAATATATGTTTTTAATATTAACAATATTTATGGTACATGTTTCACCATTTAATTAATATAATGACATATATGACATACCGTAGCATACGTGACATTGTTATGTTGGATAAACCATTCATAACCTTCAAGGTCAACAACAATAATACAGCAGAGAGAAGAGTTATTTGGGAGCCTTTGTAAAGGGGCGTGGCTGACTTCTCAAGTAGAGGTATATCATGGATGACATCAACATCATCCTGATCATCATCATCAGTTGTGCCAATACCAAATGTGTCATGGATCAATGTATTAATACCATCATTTGGCGCATCATTGTCATCTTCCATAGGATCATAATCTTCAACTTTAATATTTGCACCTCCATGGTCCATATCACGTACCCCCCTAGGGAGGTCGACCTATATTAAAATGATGAACACAAATAAACCATGATAATGATCTCATCATCAGGTGTATTTCATATATATATATATATATATATATATATATATATATATATATATTGTTAAATAAATATAATGAAAAACTTACCAATTCATGATAATCAAAGCCTTCTTCAATGTGACCATTATCCCTACAATGTCTCTTAGTTGTTTTAATTAGCAATCTTCTAATGTTTAAGCCCTTACAATTATTGCAAGGACAATAACATTTTCCATCACCTTTTCTTTTCAAGTTCAACCACAATCTATTGATTGCATCCCCATTACCTTCTTCACTTGGATTGTCTGACATGATGCTTCTTCACTTAGATTATCTATAACCTAATTATATATATAAATTGAAAATTTAGTTATGAAATGATGTTGTAGTATAGTATACCAAATTGAAACACTTCTATTATTGTAGTCTTCCACCTCAAACTCTTTCTTATTGTGGCAAGAAAGAAAGATATTCAAATAATATAGTAGTTTGTAAATCAAAATAAAATGGAGGCAAATTGTTGATTGAGGGTGCAGGGAACAACACCCATCAATACTTTTATCAAATTGTAAATTTCAATTTTGAACCATTCTATAAATATAGAACACAGATGTAATCTCAGAAAATAACAAAATGTAGACACGACAGATTACTTATTTTGTTATTCTACATTACTTACTATTTGAGTGCACGTTCCACTTGCAACTTGATCAAGTCTTGTTTGATGCTTCAATTTTGTGTTAACTATCATGTAGAAGTACAAAATTTTGAATTTGCCCAATATGTTATTCAAAAAACAACAATAGAATAAAATACTTGTTGAGAAAGATCATCATAGGAGTATCAAAAAATCAAGATTTTAGGTAACACAACATTATAAGACTCTTACATTCAACCTTCAACTCATGCACCTAATAAATAGGAGAAAAAATACATGAAATTAAAAAATTTAACTAATGAATTATGTTTTTCTTCTCATCTTAATCGGCTAAATTTATATGAGATTCTAAAGAAGGCCTCACTCTTAATCAGCCAAATCTTCCTTGTACCACACAAAAAAACTATGTGATAACTATGTCTACTCCAACCTTATTTGTTTAAGAATTCATCATATCAAATAAAGTATGTTTAAGAATTGTTGGCACTAGTCCTTTGGCGTGTATTAAATAGAATACAATTTTCAGCATATTATTATCACTCTATTTCTTTGTTGTAAACATGCCATTGGTTTAGTTTTGTAAAAAAAATTGTGTTCGATGCATTTAAAATTATCTTCATTGTCTTCTGATTGTCTAAATGCTTCTTTATTTGTCAACCAATTAATACATGCTACTATATAAAGAAGACAATCAGAAGATAATGAAGATTTGTCTAACAAAAATGAATACACTAAACTGAACCAATGACATGTTTACAAAAATTATCATAACTCGCAAGCAAAACTGAAACAATGGCATGTTTATAACTCATTAAGAGTGAGGAATACCTTGTGCAAGGGTGAAAGTAGTTTTGATCACTTTGGTCATGACTGTTCCTCTACACAGTTAGGAAATGTAACTATCTAATGATTATATGTAATGTTGAATGGATTAAATGCTTTATTCTTGCTAGAAGTCAATGGAAGGAATAGTGTTGGTGTTAGGTTTCATTTATTATTGTATTCAATGGTTTCCAAGATGTGTTGAGGAGTTTTCTCCTTGTTTAATGTTAACTGTTCCTACACAATCCACTCATACAATAGTGACATGCTATGTGGAAGGGATGGTTGATAGTGTTCCTTGAGGGAAGGGGGATTTTGAAAAACTTTTTATCATTGTATTATGTATTTCCAATATGTTTGGATGCAGGGTAGACCGCGAGAATGAAGGATCACTCACCGATTGCATGATAACCCAGTTTTGAAGGGTCACTAGTTGAGGGGACAATCAAGGTCCTGATGATTGGTCCATTGGAGGACCCTATTTCTTTGTATTAATTGCTATTCAAATTGGATACATGGATTTCTTGTGAATTATCAGCAACTATGTATCCAGCAATTGCATCTGTAAATCTGCATATACTTCTCTACAGTTGTAAGCCACTTAGAGATCAAAATAGAGAAACTAAATCAAAATCATTCTTTGTCCTATTTCCTTTTAACAAAGTCTCAAATATTAATGATATAATATACATTTGATGCCCTAAGCTATCAAATATAGAAATGGTACCTACCTACAAGCTCACTAGGAGAATGAAGGATCACTCACTGATTGCATGATAACCTTGTTTTGAAGGGTCACTGGTTGAGGGGACAGTCAAGGTCCAGATGATTGGGCCATTGGAGGAACCTAGTTCTTTGTATTAATTTCTATTCAAATTGGATGCATGGATTTATTGTGAATTATCGGCTGCTATGTATCCTACAACTACATCTATAAATCTACATATACTTCTCTAGGGTTGTAAGCCAAATAGGGATCAAAATAGAGAAACTAAATAAAAACCCAGTTTTGAAGGGTCACTCGAAGAGGGGAATGAAGGATCACTCACTGATTGCATGATAACCCCACCAAGCATTCTTTCCTTTAATTTTCCACAATATCTCAATGTATGATCATTATTCTTTACTTTCTTCTATATGCTATTCTTTCTATGGTTTTGTTATCTCAGAAATATATCAAAAACATTGCAGATGTGCATATAAAAGTAAAATATTATCATTTAATTGTTCCACATTGAAGCATTTCCTCTTTGGAGTATTCTCTTCATTTGTACAATATCTGTAAAAAATGGTTCCCATATTTCTTCAAGATCTATTTTAATCTTTATATTCCAATTTTGATTAGATTTGACCTATAGTTGATTTCATTAGTATTTTATAACATATAGTCCTAATGTGAAATGTGGAGACAAAGAAAGAGACACACTAGGTATGAATTACATGATATACCCATCATCACTTAGCACTTAAATAATAAATTATGGACAAGGAACAACCCCCTATCCTCTGGATGTTTGTTTCATGTTGGCCTCTTATTATATGCAAAGGTAGGCTTGTCTTAATTAGGCTAACAACCATAGTGTAGGGGCCATAAATTATGGAACCCAAAATAGTGCACACTTGTATTAAATTAGGTTTAGTATACTACAAGGGAATGGAAACCATGCAATAGTGCCTCATGGAGATGGAAGAAACCCTTGACCAAGAAGATGGTTGTGTCAGTAATATTTACTAGAGGCAAAGAGCATAATTTGGTGCCAGCAATTACTCCTAGAAGACAATGGCACCCACAAAACACTTGGAAAAGATAGCACTCACTATATCTTTTATCACTCTTTTAAAGCTGGGACAATAAATCTCAAAGATTGATCAACAAATTCTTGAATACAAAGAACCATTGACAGATATGATTCATGTGTACAATAGCCAACAACCAGTTGTTCCAATCATGGTGTCCAATAATTATGTTAGAAAAAGCATCTACAAATCCCTTACACAACCATAATAGATTCAAACCATGAACTATAAGAACCTAACAGTGGGACTAACAAAGATATAGCCTAAAAAAATCTTGATCATATTCCACCCTATTGTAAGCCCCAAGAAGTAACTCTATCTTAAAGCTACACATTCCTCTAGATGAAGCTCAAAGGTCAGGTAGCTGAAGCATAGCAATACTTGAATGAATATAGGAATAATTTGATGTACACTCATTTTCTAGCTTGGTTTGTGGGTTTTCCACATAATATTTTCCCTTTAACCACATTTATAGTTTGAGAAAATAAGAAAAAAATTGTTTCAGATTTATATTATCCTTTTGAACTAGCACACTACCATCAAAATGCATAATCATTGGTCATCTCAAGAAAATTCCTATTGATTAGTAGAATATCCTTATAAAAATTTGATGCATGGATTTTTTGTGAATTATCAACTGCTATGTATCCTGCAACTATGGAAGGAATAGTGTTGGTGTTAGGTTTCATCTATTATTGAATTCAATGTTTTCCAAGATGTGTTGAGGAGTTTGCTCCTTGTTTAATGTTAACTGTTCCTACACAATCCACTCATAAAGTAGTGAAATTTTATGTGGAAGGGATGGGTGATAGTGTTCCTTGAGGGAAGAGGGATTGTGAAAGACTTGTTATCATTGTATTGTGTATTTTGGATATGTTTGGGTGTAGGGCAGACCAGGAGAATGAAGGATCACTCACTGATTGCATGATAACCCAGTTTTGAAGGGTCACTAGTTGAGGGCACAGTCAAGGTTTGGATGATTGTGCCATTGGAGGACCCTATTTATTTGTAGTAATTGATATTCAAATTGGATGCATGGATTTCTTGTAAATTATTGCCTGCTATGTATCCTGCAACTGCATCCATAAATCTCCATATACTTCTCTAGGGTTGTAAGCCACTTAGGCATCAAAATACAGAGACTAAATCAGAATTATTCTTTGTCCTATTTCCTTTTAACAAAGTATCAAATATCAATGATACAATATACATTTGATTCCCTCGGCTATCAAATATGCAAATGGTGCCTACCTAGAAGCTCACCAGGAGAATGAAGGCTCACTCACTAATTGCATGATAACCCAGTTTTGAAGGGTCACTAGTTGAGGGGACAGTCAAGGTCCATATGATTGGGCCATTGGAGGACCCTAGTTCTTTGTATTAATTTCTATTCAAATTCGATGCATGGATTTATTATGAATTATCAACTGCTATGTATCCTGCAACTGCATCCGTAAATCTGCATATACTTCTCTAGGGTTGTAAGCCACTTAGGGATCAAAATAGAGAAACTAAATAAAAATAATTCTTTGTCCTATTTCCTTTTAACAAAGGATCAACTATCAATGATACAATAAATTTGATGCCCTAAGCTATCAATACAAGTGGCACCTAGCTAGAAGCTCACAGGTTGTCCATTTGATAACCACAGTCAACATTTCAAAAAAATGGATATCCTTGAGCACAAGCACCAATAACATCAAATAATGGAGTTAAAGCATGGGCTAGGGCACAACACCAGTACAATGTGGTCATTTCAATGACAAAAATTTACAATGGTGTCATTAAACATATATGCCAGTAATATCAACAAACGTGAATCCAAACACTTGAATACATTGAATCGATATCCTTTAGTGCAAGGACCAATAGCATCAAATAATAGAGATAAAGCATTGGCTACGGCACGACACTAGTTGAATGTGGTCATTTCAAAGAGCATTCATGATCAAATAAAATGAAATGCATTCGAATATGATGCCAGAGGCTCGAAAGATGAAGAAATCACATACCTTCTCCCGCACTCAGCTTTCGCTCCTTTTCTCCCGCTCTATCTATCCAATCAAAATAAAAATGATGAGGCTATTTCACTTTTTTTCTTATCTATACTCTGAATCTGTCAGAATTCTGATGGTCAATTAAACACCCATCAGAATACTGACATCATTGGGGCCTATTACAAAAAAAATACACCAAATTTGTAATAAAAAGTTACCCGTCGGAAACTTTTGTCAAAATTTTGCCCCAAATGTAGTAGTGGACAATAGTGAGCTGGATTTCTCTGTTACAAAAGGTGAATGCTTTAAAAACTACCAAGGCAGAGTACATTGCTAATATAGAGGTGACCAAGGAGATGATATGGTTTCAATTCCTCATGGAGGAATTGGGAAAACCATAGGTGGAGAATTATTTGTTTACAAATATCCAAACTTCTATTCATATTTCCAAGAATGTTTCTCTCCATTGAAAGACAAAACACATATAGTTTCTCTACCATTTCATTTGGCCATTTTTGGATGATGGATAGTTAAAGTTGGAAAAGATACATAAAGATGATTATCCAATAGATATGTTTACAAAGGTAATAATGAGGGAGAATCTAAAATCCTCCTCAACTTTGGCTAGTCTTCTAGACTGAACAAAATAAAGGAACAACTAATTCTAGGGTTGTTCAATCCAGTGAGATCCTCATGTGGTAGTGGTATTTTTGCAAGACCAGTCTCCAAGTGGGAGATTATTTTTTAGTATGTAGCCTAATAAGTCACCAAGTGGGATATTATTGGTCTATGGTGACTGATTAGGGAAGTACTATACACTTTCCATGTATCCTCGCTGAGGTTTGGGAAATAATTTTTGGAGATTTTTTGTTTTCTATTTTTGGCCTGACATGTTGTAACTATTTCTAACCCTAATGCAACAAAAATATTGTATAAAATGGTTTAGGGTTATGTATTTCTATATGTATGTTTTTAGTATCTTCTTATGGTGATATTGAGTTGTAAAGGATTGCAGATAGTAATTAGGTTTTAATCACTGGATAATAAGAATATTGGACTCAATGTTGGTGGACGTAGCCTAGGTATTGGGTGAACCACATTAGATATTTCTGTCTTTTGTTCTCTTTTGTGTGGTTTATTATTTTTTGATATTGCTTATATTTGCATGTAATTGTATTTATATCTTGTTAATTCTAACAAGGAGATCTAAGGAAAAGGAAAGAGAGACAGATGTAGATGTGAATAGATATATAGAGATACAAATAAGAGGATAATTAAAGATTTGTGTTATTAGCAGAGATTAGAAAGTAGATAAGACCATAAGAAGAGTAAAAAAAGATCTGGAAAGCTTTAGGAGTAGGCATCTACAACTCAAATTTCTTATTGATTTATCCTAATAGTTTAGTAGCAAGATTGTTAAATCCCTTAACCAAGTAGTTTCTAACTGAACTTACAAGTTCTATTTAGGAACTAATTACAATTCTTTTAATTGGGAAAATATTGTATAAGTGGAATAAAATATCTTAACAAAGTAGTCATAAATAGGACTTTCGATACTCCTAACAAGGTGATGTCATTTGGAATATGACACTTATATAATATCCTAACCAGACACCTTATTATTAGAGTGATGACTTGTGGCTATCATCCTCACCATATTTTCTCCCTGTGACTAAGGGATTTTTGTGAAACCAAAATATTGTGTTAGTTTTTGAATGTTAATGTGTTCTATGTTTAATTTCCATGTAATTAGCTAATGGTTAAACATTACATCAATTATAGGTAAAAGTTAAAATAATTATCGATATAATTAATCTATTGGCTATCAATTTATGTTGAGAAAGTTAAATAAGTGTGAAATCTCTATGGTACTGATTCACCCCCCCTATACTGCACCTAGAACTTTCCAACAATTGGTATACGAGCTTTGGTTCTCTAGAGGAAATTTTAACACCTTAGGAGTAGATCTGAAATAATAGGAAGTTACAGGTATTAGAGAGAGTTGGAAGAAGCCCTAGAGGATGCTAATGAATAGATCCATGATATGAAGAATAAGCTAAGAACACCATTTATAAAAAGAAAGGAACTTACAAAAAGACTACAAATGAGCCTTGATGACCTCAGAAGACTATCAAAAGATAATATCAATTTTGATAAAGTTGATGTAGTTATACAAGAACTATAAAAAAAAATGTATTACTTCAAAAAATCAATCAAATAAAAAAGGAACATAAAATTCAGCCCTTAAGAATGATAAAAGTACTAGACAGAATGAGGACTATCGAGAGTGCCAAATAAATTCTAGAAACCGAGAAGAGAAATGCTGGAGAAAGAATAAAAAACAAAGATTTAATCCTACAATTACAAATAGAAGAAGTTTGAGAAAGAAATGACATGATAAGAGATATCAGTGATAAGATTCGACAACTGTAAGAAAAAAATCAGAAGTAGAAGGAAGAAAATGAAGAATTGAAAGATAGCCTAAAAGTTGAAAAGGAATATAATGCTTTATTCACAAAGATCAAACTAAACATGTTGAAAAATGATGAACAAATAAAAAATCAAATAAAAATAGGTGACACTATTAGACTGGGGTATATCGGTAACAACATAATGGATATCTGAGAATCATCAAAACTTGGACAACGAACCTCTAAAGGATCTAATGATACATAAGATCAAAAATCTACAAGCCTATCAACTAAAATTGTGGAAAATATGGTCATACTAAAAATATGTGTAGAAGAAAACATGTGAACATTCCTAAAATAACATTCTTTAATGGCTAATCCTATAATTGCAACAAGTTTTGTCATAAAACTATTGAGTGTAGATCTAAAACTATCAATATAACATCTGAGAAACACTTCCATGTATATTTCTACCAATGTAATCATTATGCACAAAAGGATGAAGAATGTAAAACCAAGGTACTGATAAGAAGGACATAAGTTCATTATCAGAGAAGATAAACAAACAATTCTTCTACATGTTTTAATTATGGAAAACCTCAACCCCTAGCATCATAATCTAGAAAAGAAACCGATGAAGTAAGAACTTAACTGTGGAGACCATTTTCACTACCATGCTATATTTTATCAAATTTTTTTCATGCTTCTTATTACTTGAGATATTGATACACGACCACCAATGACATTAAAGGAGAAAGGACTATAAGTAAAGATTAAGCCAGAGAGAAAATGAAGAAGATATGGAGAAAGAAGGAAGATGATGCAACATCAATAGAAGACCCTCTATCAGATGATGTAGGGAATTCATCTAACAACTAAGAAAGTAAGTAAATGCTTTGGGACATATAATTTTATTAAAATAATTGAGAAGTCCCTTAAATCAAAATTCTGAGCTGAAATATTCATAACCATAAAATAGATGCAATGATAATTAGAAGAGTAGAAAAGTTCATGTGAAGTATTAATTATGAGATTATTAATGATGAACTAACATCAATATTGGTATAAAAGCTATTGTCAGCATGCAATAAATTTTTTAGTAAAATATCATTGGACACCTTTTCATTATATATAACACCACTTATCATGAAATAGTGATGCAAGGAAAGGCAAGGCAGGGGCCAAAGGTACACCCTATCCACTATCCTCGCAAAAACAACACACCCAAGAAATAATACATAGAGAGAGAGAGAGAGAGAATTTAGAATAGATAATATACTATTCATCAAATCACCTCATACATGTTGCACTGTAAGGCCTTCCCAATTGTGGTCAATTACATTCAAATTGATTAAAACAGTCCTGCAACATGCGAGGATTCTTCCTCCAAAAAAATATCTTCTATCTTCTAAGACTGGTCCCTAAAACTAAAACCAATAACTAATTCTATACAAGGGGCTACCAAAACAAGTTGGCCTTTATATCCATTATTGGAGAAAGGAATGACTAGATCAAGGTCCACACGCTTCTCAATGATCAATACCAACATTGACTCTGTGACAAAAATTAAAAGCACAAGTCAACCTCAATAGGAAATCAAAATAAACCACTCGGTTAGCAAGACTACTGAGTGCTAGGAAATAAATCCATAAGCCAACCAAACAAATCGGTCAAAGAAGGAACCGACCAACACAGAGAAAACTTGGTGAAAGAAGGAACCGAGAAGCTATCTAGAATCTCAACAACTCAAACTCATTTTTGGTGACATAGGATTGTTGAGAACTTGAGATGCTCCTGTATCAGACACCTTGGGTTATTTGAATTGATTCTCCAAATTATGCAACAAGTACAACCTTAGTTGAATCCAACTTAGATTGTGAAATCAACAAACTATCTTCAATCATTCTATTCTTTCACTTTACCAGATACTCCATGTAGTCTTTTCCTCATGTGCTTCTGCCAACATTTTTTTCCAAAATCTTCTCAACTTCTTCTGTCTATTTCTTAGGATAATCATTTGGTACTATCATACCTTCATCAGGTTCATGATACTCAAACAAATTTGCAATGTTGAATATAGGTGATATATCCTTGTCATTAGGTAACTCAATCTCATAAGCATTTCCATTGTCAAATCTCGTCAATATCTTACAAGGACCAAATTTATTCATTTTCAACTTTCTATAGGTTCCAACAGGAAATCTACCTTTCTTCAAGTGTACCATTACTTCATCCTCAAATGTAAAAGTCTTATGTCTTCTTGTTCTATCTATTATTTCCTTGTATTTTTTATTGCTAGTCTCCAATTTATGTTCCACTTCCTCATGTAATATCTTCATGAGCTCATCAAACTTTACTCCTTCATCACTTCTCTTTTCTTCACCTACAATATCATTCAAATCTGATATACCTCTCAATTGTATACCATTAACAATCTCAAAAGGTGTTTTTCCAATACTCCTATTCACTAAATTATTGTATGCAAAATCTTCTTGTTCCAACATAGAATCCCAATTAGTCGGTTTATCTCCAACTAAACATATCAAAAGATTACCCAATCTTCTATTTACAACCTCTTTCTATCCATTAGTCTGTGGGTGAAATGTATATTATCTCTATTCAGCATTAGATGTTGTCATTAGTATCAAAGTAGATTAGTTGGTTATCTATATTGATCAGTCAGTAAAAGGAAGAACTACATGCTACACTATGCTAGTCAGTTAGACAAACAAGCCTTCATACTAAGTATTCATAAGGCAGTATCGATAGCTAAATAGAAATAGGTTTAATTGGGCACCAAAGAAGTATTACCAGTCATTAGTGTATACCAATACTAAGCATCAGTAAACACTAAGAAGACTGGACACCAAACACCATTGTATTCACCGAGAAGTATTGACAGTGTTTACCGAGCAATCTAGGAAACAACATAGTAATCAATTTTGGCACATTTATCTATGTAAACTAATGAAGGGTGCTCCCCTTAATACCACAAACACATAACAGAAATAGAAAAACAACAACAATATGCAAGAACAGAAGATGAGCTTCTTATTATCTCCACAAATGTAGAATTACAATCTTTTAGAATTACAACATGCAAAGCCACATGGGCATTCCCTTACAATATTCTGTAGGACAAAGCCTTGAATCAATACCTAGGTCTACTACCCAGAACTATCCTGAACTACCTAAGACAACACTATGGGCCTTCCTTATATAGGAAATTTCCACCGCCCGAGAAGGTTCTATAAATTTAGCCTTTTAGGCCAACTAAACATGGAATTACTTTATTTTTACAATTATTACAATAGGGTCGGCTCAAAGAAAATAAAAAATATGTTTTTAGGTAACCCAACTTTCAGAGGCCATAACTTTTTAACTGCAGCTCCATTTTTCTCCACTTTTCGGAAACGCCATGACAAGATCTACAGTGCCTGACACATGCTAGCCCAGTCAACTGGGGGTCAATGATGATCCAGAGCCTCCAAGGCCTTCAAAATTGACCTAAAATATTTCGTATCCAAAAACCTCAATAACTTCACCAATATAGATGATGTGGCAATGGAACTCAATCAGTAGGCTGAAATGACTAAGATGAACCTCCAACTATGAAATCAAAACATTCTGAGATCATATGACCAACTTACTAAAAATAGCAAGTTTCCATAAAGCAGCTCAACACAAGATAGCCCTTATTGAAAATCAAACAAAAATATTTTTGGGTGATGCACGATTGCTCTTACACCTAGGCTACTCGTGCATCAGACACCTAGGGTAATTTGAGAAGTGACCCTATCATGAGTCAGGTGTGAAGAGGAAAACCAAGACAGTTAGCCTCCTCCCTTGTCAGCCATGATGAATCTTCAATAGGTCATCCTTTCCACTTGACTAGATATTCTTCATATGTCCTGTTCCTTGTGCTTCTACCAACACGACTATCTAGTATGTCTTCAATCTCCTTGATATCTGAACTGGTTGTTGGAATACTCCACTGTGATTTTGTAACCTCATCTTCAACACCTCCTTCATGATACTTTGTCAGATATGAAACATTAAATATTGGTGAAATATTCAGCCTAGTAGGAAACTCGACCTCATATGTATTTTATGAATCATGCTTATTCAATATCTTACATGGCCCAAACTTCTTCATTTCCAGCTTGTTATATGTACCAACTGGAAATCTTTCCTTATGCAAATGAACCATGACTTCATCTCCAACCTGAAATTCCTTATGACTCCTTTTCTCATCTACCTTAGCCTTATACTGTGCATTCATCTTAGTAATCTTCTTCCTCACCTCCTCATGGATGTTCTTCAAATGTTCTGCAAAATCCTCAACTTCAGCACTACTTATTTCTCCTTTATCTATCTTTCTCAACTTAGATGCATTTCTGGGACTACTTCCATATATAATATGTGAATGATGTGATGAACTGAATAACAAATTTGTCTTCAAATCTTCACTTTCTGCTAGTGTCATTCTGTGTGCTACCTTATTTGGCAAATTGGCTCCTAGAATCGAGTCCATCTGATGACTAATCTTTCTTACTGGTGGTAATCCATCAGGCAGATTATTAGATACAATATCTTGAAACTCATTCAATAATTCGGCAACTTCTATAGGTACATCTTCTACTTCCTCTTTCCCAACCTTTGGAATTAAGGTAAAACACATATGTTCATGCCACATACCATCTAAGAAATTTCCTCTATCAACAAAAGATATTCTTGCATTACCACATACCTTTTCTTTTGTTTCCTTCAATGGTTTTAGCTTATGTCACACTCCATCCTTTATTAGGGAATAGGTATTCGTACGACCATCGTGTACAACACATTTGTCAAAATACCAAGGTCTACCCAACAACATATGACACACATTCATAGATATGATAACACACAGTACCTCATCATGGTACCCACCAATCTTGAACTTTACTAGGCACTGCTCACTGACCATGACATTATGGTCATCCTGCACCTAGGCAACTTGATATGGATGTGGATGTTTCTACCTCTTGAGCTTCAACTTTGTAACCATCTCTTCTGACACCAAATAATTAGTACTACCACTATCAATAATCACATCACAACACTTACCCTCACACTTGCACCTGGTGTGAAATAGGCTCCTCCTTTGTTCAGGTCCATTCTCACCACTCAACATGACTCTTCTATTGATTAGAGTTTTTCCTCTTTCAGCATCTTCAAAATTTGAGGATCTGGCATTTTCATCTACATGTGAAACTCTAGCTTGGACTTCGTTCCTTCTATCTATCCTTCCTTGGTGTTGAGGACATTCAAATGCCCTATGACCTTCTTCTCCACAGTGAAAACATGTTCCACAGAAGCCTCCTCTTCCAGATCCTTGTCCTCTTCCTCTTCCTCTCTGATCTCTATTATTTTGATCATGGAAATGATTGAAATTATCTCCTCTCTAATTCTGGCTGTTACTAGCCTCATCCTACTTTTTTGGATCTTCATTTCGATCTCCATATGGCCATCCACTAGATCTTCCATCATGACCTCTTCCACTTTGTCTGCCCCCAAACTTCTTGTTCAATTTTTCCTCTACTTTTAGGGAAAACTAGTATGCCTCTTCAATATTGTTCATTTGAACTAGATTCAGCTCCTCCTGAATGCTTGGCCTCAACCCATTAAGGTAATGGGAAACTTTCTCCTTATCAGCTTCTACATGGCCTATTCTGATGAGGATTCGATCGAACTCCTCTGTATATTCCTGAACAGATCTTCCTACTTGCTTCAAACTTTGCATTCTCTTTAGTAGGTCAATCTCATAATCAATAGGAATGAGCTATCACTTCAATATATCCACCATCCACTCTCATCTTGTGATTTTATCCTTTCCTCTTCGATTTCACTCTAACTGAATCTCTTGCCATCAAATCTTCACATGAACCTTCAGTCTGGCATTCACACACTTGACCCGATCAGGATCCCCAATATCTTCATACTCAAAATTTTCTTCACATTCATTGATATAGTCAATCAATTCTTCTGGGTTAAGATTTCTAGAAAATGTCGAAACCTCAATCTTAGGTCTCTTCCCGATCTTTGAGATGGCTCAGAAAAATATTTCTTCTTCTTGATTTAAAACTTTGACTTCTCCTTGTTCGAAATATCCTTCTTCGGCTTCATCCTCACTTTCATCTTTGACATTAAGATTCATTCATCTGCGAATCTCATCTTGCAATGCTCGCACTTGTGTCTGTAGTTCCCTAACCTTAGGTGTTACAACACTAGCTCTTCCACCACGTTCTCTTCGTGGAGGCATTTTCATGCTTCTCACTGAAACCCTAACTACGGTCCTGGTGCAAACTGCCTCACAGTCAATGATTTGTTTACACACTCAAGAAGTCCCACTCTGATACCACTTGATGAAGGGTGCTCCCCTTAATACCACAAACACATAATAGAAATAGAGAAACACCAACAATATGCAAGAATAGAAAATGGGCTTCTTATTATCTCCACAAATGTGGAATTACAAACTTTCAAAATTACAATATGCAAAGCCACATGGACATTCCCTTACAATATTTTGTACAACAAAGCCTCGAATCAATACCCAGATCTACTACCCAGAACTATCCTGAACTACCTAAGACAACACTACGGGCCTTCCTTATATAGGCAATTTCCACTGGCTGAGAAGGTTCCAGAAATTTACCATTTTAGGCCGACTAAACATGGAATTATTTTATTTTTACAATTATTACAATAGGGTCGGCTAAAAAAAATACAAAATATGTTTTTAGGTAACCCAACTTCCAGAGGCCATAACTTTTTAACCGTATCTCCATTTTTCTATTGTAACCACTTTTCAGAAATGCCATGACAAAATATACAGTACTTGACACACACTAGCACCAATTAGCCAGGGGTTGATCACGATCCAAAGCCTCCACGGCCTTCAAAATTGACTTGAAAGATTTCATACCCAAAAACCTCAATAACTTCACCAATACAGATGATGTGGCAATGAAACTCATCTGGTAGGCTGAAATGACTAAGATGAACCTACAACTGTGAAATCAAAACATTTTGAGATCATATGACCAACTTACTAAAAATAGTAAGTTTCCATAAAGCAGCACTGCACAAGATTTCTCTTACACCCAGGATGCTCCTGCATCATAAACGGTTACAATAGAATCAAAAAATGTTTTACCAAGACCGAGGATTATTTATTATGAATGTAATCATTAACTGTGATGATGATCTCTATGTAATTGTTTGATCTAGGTTATTTTTGTATACCATAGATCTTAGGTTATTTTGCTAAGAAGATGTAAACCTAATTAGGTCATGAAGGTTAGGTGGTGATGGAAATCAAAGCAGTATGCTATATATTTGTAAATCATGACATTTTGTATAAGGTTTTGACATATTTAATGCGAAGGACAAGAAGCATATGTTGAAGGAAGAAGCCACCCATAAGACATCAGTGTTTAGACAAGGTTGAGTATAATTTAGAGATATTCAGTTTATTCAGAATTAGTCAAGACTATCGAGCAGTACAAAGAGAAGATATCTACACATTGAGGTGATATATATCTAATATTTCATAGATATGATTAAGACAAAGTTAAGTTATCAATTACAGATACTTTCTATTATTCTCTAATCATTGTAACAGAGTTAGCAAAAATCTCTTAACAAAGTAGACCTAACAGTCTTGTTGTAAATCTCTTAACTGAGTACACACTCAAGAAGTGTTGTTGAAATCCTTTAACTAGGTAGATCAAGTCGATCTTATTGTTACTCCTAATAGGGTAAGATCACTAGAAGTGATCACAACTTGTAGCCTTAACTGACATACTTTATTATCTACAGTAGTGAAGAATTTGTGGGTGTCATCCTCACCGCGTAGTTTTTACCTTCTCACAAGGGTTTTTGCGTAACCAAAATACTTGTGTTATGTGATTGAATTATTGTTTGTTTTCATGCAATTTACATTTACAAGTTAAGTGAATGAATGGATTCAGTTGGGCAGACTAGCTTACTACTGTTTGCAGATTGAGTTTGAAGTTTAAAGTTTTTGAGGGCACTGATTCACCCCTCACCTCTCAATACCTTATCTCTCCATTCCAACAATTGGTATCAGAGCTCAGATCTCTTATTCGATAGTTTAACCACTGAAGAGTAAAGATCTAATCATGTAGAGATACAAGTTGGACAAAACTATAGAAAATCAAAATATTTAGAAGTAGATGTTGATTGAGAAATACAAGAAAGCTAAGGATACATTGAAGAAGTTACTGGTTCAGAGAAAGAACATGGCTATTCTGGAAAATGAGACTAACTACCATGAAAAAGAGATTGATGATTTATTTGAGAATATTGGATCTAGTTCAGGTAGTATTTCTGATGGTTTTGAAAGTTCAATTTATGATTTGTTTGAGAAAAATCTACATTTGACTAAACAAGTGAATGCCCTACAGATTGGTTAGGAGAAACAAATGGTAAGAATGATTGATGTAATAAAAAATGATAGACAAGATAAACAAGAGAGAAATTTGAATGTTGAAGACAAAAGACAAATGAATGAACAACTACAAGTAAACGAAACTGAGATACTGAGACTTATTGAGCATCACTTCAAAATTTCTAATCAGATGATTATTGTAAACCAGGACATCAACCAAGTGAATAGTGAATTATGAAGGAAACTTGAAGACATTGGAGCACTCAAGGAAGAAAATGAAAAAATGAGAAATTAAGTGAAGATGCAGCAACAAAATAATGAGATGATGAAAAAGGATGAAGACAGGTCTAAGGAGATTGATGATTTTCTGATTAATCATAGAAGTTTTGGAAGCAAAGATGGATTAGGCTAGACTGAGCAAGGAGAATCATCTAACAAAGTTGAACAAATGAATAACATTCAGAATTAGAGACCTAAGACACTGACATGCTATCACTATGGCTAACCATGACATACTTCAAATGTTTGCAGGAGTAAAGCACAAGGTAAACCAAAAACCACTCCTAAGTTGAATGGTCATTATTATAATTGTAACAAGTTTGGACATCAATCATATGAATGTAGATCTAAGTTGAATAGGACTCCTAAAAAACCCTACATGGAGAAACATTCTTATACTTGCAACATGCATGGACAAAATTCACAAGAATGCAGGACAAAGATGAAGCAAGTCTGGACACCAAAAGAAAAGAAAAAATCCTATCAACTGAGAAGACAAGGTAATACTTACACTTGGGATTATAACACATGGGTTAACTGCACAGTATGTGTAATGTATGGACATATTGCTGCTAATTGCATGAGGAAGAGATGGGATGGAAAATCTCGAAGCTTGAAAAGAACTAGTATGGCATGTTTGTATTGTCACAAAGTTGGTCACCTAAGTAAAGATTGTAGAGACTGAGCACCAAAAGAACAACTTCTTGAGAATGGAAATACAATAGTAGATATCGTGAGGATTAGAAACACTATGTGGAGAAAGGCATCAAATGATGATGTTAAGTCAAGCAATGCAGTTAGTGAAACCTCATCTATTGGATTGGGTGACATCGACACCTCCACCTAAGCTGAAAAAGGTATGTATGGAGCTGATAATTCAGATTGATCATATTTTACATATAGTTACTTATATTTGATGTGCACATACCAAATCTGCATGAATAGAGATGCATTATGGTTTATAATTTTTTGAGCTTTCAAAGTTATACAGTTAGTATATGCTAGACCAAGTAAAGAGTTACACGCCGGTGACTATTATGCAAGGTTAACCTAGTATAAGTTTTAACCGAGTAAAAAAGTTATTTGTTAACTGAGCTATTGGCACTTTGTTGTACTCACTGATTTTGATAGTTGTCTTCGAGTTGTGAGTAGGTCGAGCATTTATTACAAAGTTTTAAGAAGGAATTTGAAAAATGTTATAAATAGATGATGAACATAGTTCATTCTTCACCTGTGATTTCGAAGAACAAAGAGTTTCCAGAGTGATTTCAAGAAATGGATTTTCAGAGTACTTAAAATCTATTTCAAAATCTTCTGAGTGATCTCATCAAGAATTTTGCATAGGTATTGTTACTACCAAGTTGATTCATAACACTTATCGAAACCCTAAATTAAGAAAAATGGCATCTGCATCAAAAGTAAAAAATTCCAAGTTTGTAGAGGAGGAACTAAAGCTTATAGTGTCTTCTACTTGTAATGAACCCCGATACAAACTTCATCTTGAATTTGCATCAAAAAGTGATCAAGCTAGAGCTTTTTCAAGCATACCCCATAGGGTTCTATTGGTCAAATATGTAAGATCATACATTTACTGTAAGATTGGTGAAATAGGAGACTTTGACTTGTATGCAGCTTATCAGAAGCTTTGCAGAGAAGATGAAAGACTAAAACCCAAACATAAACAACTAGAAGTAATAGTTTTGATGAATGCCCTAATTTTTCTAAGGAAATTTAAGAGCAAATGGATTAGGGTTGTTCTAGGAAGATTCCATGATGGAATAATGTGGTTGGATGAGCTGGTAGAAATCACCAAGAAAATGATTCATACGATTACCAGGTATCCTACTATTGATAAGGTGAAGGAAATTCACAGTGCACCAAGAATAGATATTGAGAAGAACACTAGAGCCGAGTGGGATGGTCGTGCACTGAAGATACACTCAATTAAAGACTGAGAGGTGAAATTTTCAGCACATGTCATTAATTATAAAATTTATCAATCAAGCAGATAGAATAGTGTTCCTTATGGAGTCATTGGCATTGCATATCAAATGGTTAAGAAAGGATATTAGTTGGACCAAGCTGAGCTTCTGCTGAGGAAATTTGAAGAGAACATGAAGAAAATCTAATAAAAAAAGTCCAACACATGTAAGTTGGGATCCCTACTAGTTTTCTTATTCTTTTATGTGCACCAATTTTTTGCTTCTATCGGTAATATAGAGTGGTCAATCGATAAGCCTGTGATTTCACCAATTTCAAATTTAACTAAGGGCTTGGGAAAAAATCTTAATAATGTTTTAGATAATTACTTTTAACAATTCAAGAGTAGAATGAATTCTCATAGCATAATTCCTAGGAAACTAGTAGAAGATTGTGAGGAGATATGTTTTCTTTCGGACACCAACCACACATTGATAAAGGTTGTGGAACCTAGGACTAAATGGTTAGGTCCTTTGGGATATGAGATAGACATTGAATTTTCTTCTAAATCAATTAAGGCTTTATTGGCTACTCTAAAGGATGTGAAGGAAGAAAAGTTTGGAACATATGAAGAGGCCAAGACAAGAATAAAAATAGGCCTAGTTATCGATAAGATAACAAAGAAATCAAGGAAAATGATGAAGAATATTGTAGAGAGGTTTGGAGATGATACTAGATCATCTGACAGCACACCAGTTGAAACTGAAACTAAAGGTCAAATAATGCTAACTAACAAACCAAATGATAGTGAAGAAACTTAGTGAAACAAAGATGTAGACTCTACACCAGTTTCCCCTTCACCAACTCCAAAGAAGATGTAGTTATATGTGTAGATAAGGGCACGAACAAGGTCTACAACTATAACCTCACCTCCACTAAAGAAAGGAGTTGTGAAGATATCAAGGCCAAAAGCATCAACACTGGCCAAGACATATACAAAAAGAGGTAATAAAGCATCTACTGAGGCCCCTAGGAAAAGAGGAAAGCTAATTAGAGGTAAGGATGATTTAGATGAGGAAGAAGATGATAATGATCAATTCAAAGTTGTTAGTAATAGAAATCAATCAATTGATGAGGTAGAAGAAGAAATAATAGAAAACGGTGGACTTAGTGATCCTGAACTCAGTCTGTTTGAGCACATGTCAACCAAGGATTAGAATAAACTTGAAGAGGAAATCATCTAGATGATGATTCAATTTAAAAGAGTCTCAATTGAATTTTCCAAACATTTGCCGAAGGCATTAGAGGAAAGAATTTCACAAAAGTGATCCCATGCCTTGGATACAGAGAAAAGAATGAGGGAACAATCCCTAGTTTTAGTAATACCTCATTTGACAATTCCTGAAATTGAGGAATACATGAGAAAATATTAAAAAAGGTTTAGAGTGAAGAACTGGACATTGCAGATACTAGATGCAAATTAGGTAGACATAGATGAGAATAGTCAACTCATCTAGACTTTAGTTAACCAAGCCTGAGAGGAAGCTGAAAAGATGGATTTAGCCATAACTCCTAAGAAGAAATCAGAAAGAAAAGGGAAAGGAACACACATAGATGATGCTAATCTGGAAACCACACAAATAATTGACCTATTAGATACCAAGATACTTGATACATCAGTTGCCACTGAGGAAATAAATATTACTCAGGATGCACCAGATCAAGATGAGATCCACATAATTAAAAATACTGCACTTATTGTACTCATTGATGACATCACAAATGGTGATCTTGATGACCTAGCTGATGATGAGGATGTTACTATTACTAGAGAAAAAACACAAGAAGAGGGACACCTCACCAAGCCAGCAATAACATCTTTACTAGGTGAACTTTCTATTTTGATGGAAGTAGTTGAAATAGTCTCTAAGGAGAAACCCGAAGGCTTAATCCATGAGCAACCAATGGATACATAAGGGGATCAAGGAACTAACACACCTGCAGAGACAAATGAGCCTCAGGAAAAAGAGGCAAAGACACATAGCCAGAGTGAGCCTACGACTACCGAGACTACCACACCAGACACTACATCTACCACTCCCTCCATATAAACTGACACACAGGTTATTGAGGAGCCAAAGAAGGAAGATAATACGTCTACTAGAAAAAACATGCCAAAGGTAGAGGTAAAGGACATTGTACCTTTTGTTAAGAATTTTCCTCAAGAGAAGAAGAAGAAGAAGATCAAGAAGAAGAAGAAAATGCATGGTAAAAGGGTGGTTACTTTAGAAAAATTCATTGTGATACCGAAATGTGACCCCAAGACCCTAGACCCCAAGGAATTGAGAAAGTACAAGGAAATTTTTATGAGGAAGGAAGCTCAGGAGAAGACGAGAAAAGAATGCAAGAACAAAGTGATTTTGGAGAATGTTAGAGACATCTTACTAGAGGTAGTACCTAAGGTCCACATTACTGAAGATACACCAATAATGGACCAACTTGCAATTCTTGCACAAGAAATAAAGTCCTCAGACATTGAACCAGAAAAGAGAATTGAAGAGTAGGCAGAATAAAAAATGCAGACTCATTAGCAGAGAAAATAAGCTAGGAAGTGGCAATCAATAAGGTAAATTTATCTAAGGTAATAACTGACATTCAATCTATTACTAAGATAATTATTCAAATGTTGGTAAAGCTTTGCACTTTTTAATGTTTCAATGCTGAGGTTAGTGAGAAGATAAAACAACTGGATACCGAAATACAAGCTAGTGCACAAGAAGCCTTAACCAAGCCAAATGATTTTGATAAGTATATAACAAAAGCTCAAGAACTTAGGTGGTTAAGAGAAGAATTGAGGAAACAGGAGGACAGGATAAGTGACCAAGTCATAGATATTCAGGCTGAGTTACTTCCCCACTTGAAGATAATTGAAAGGCATATTGTCAAAGCATAAGATTTACTTGCAATAACTGAGATTTCTATGTTGAAGAACATCTTTGACATGCATGTACAAGTTAGTCTTGAGCACATTGCTCTCACCAACTTGAAAGAGGAATGGGCAAACCTCTTAGATTCTTTGAAGAAAACCCACCAGCACATACTTGATAAACTGTAAATACATAATTTTTGAGTTTGGTATTAATTTAAAAATGGGGGAAAACATAATGTATATGCCAAAACTGTATAGTTCTATGATAAGTGTACTACATATATACCGAGAGCATGCACTGAGAGGGAGTTATACAAAATTTTTAAGAGTTGTAAAATATTTTGACATGTATATATGAAGTACGAACAGTAAAGGTTATATCAATGTATATACATTATAGATTTTGATACTAATGCCAAAGGGGGAGATTGTTATCTCTATTGAGCATTATATGTTTTCATTAGTAAAAAACTAGAACAGTCAGTTATCTATGATGATCAGTTGGTAAAAGGAAGAGCTACATGCTACAGTATGCTTGTTGGTTAGACAAACAACCCTTCATACTAAGTATTCATAAGGAAGTACCGAGAGCTAAATAGTAACATGTTTAACCAGGAACCAGAGTAGTATTACTGAGCATCAATGTATATTGATATTGAGTGTCAATAAACACCGAGAAGATTGGACACCAAGCACCAAAGTATTCACTGAGAACTATTGACAGTGTTTATCAAGCAATCGAGGAAATGACATAGTAATTAGTTTTGGCACATTTATCTATGTAAAAAGTTATAACAGAATCACAAAATATCTTACTAAGATCAAGGATTATTTATTATGGATGTAATAAATAAATTTTATGATGATCTCTATGTAATTGTTTGATCTAGGTTATTTTTTAATACCGTAGATCTTAGGTTATTTTCCTAAGAACATGTAAACCTAATTAGGTCATGAAGGTTCAGCAGTGATGTTTCAAAATCAAAGTAGTATGCTATATATTTGTAAATCATGGAATTTTGTTATAAATTTTTGACATATGTAATGTGAAGGAAAATAAGGAGATCTTGAAGCAAGAAACCATCTTCAAGACATCAGTTTTTAGACAAGGTTGAGTAGCATTCAGAGATATTTACTTTATTCATAATTATTCAAGACTACCGAGCAGTACAAAGGGAAGATATCTACACATTGAGGTGATATATATCTAATATTTCATGGATTTGATTAAGACAAAGTTAAGTTGTCAATTACAGATACTTTCTATTATTCTCTAATCATTGTAACAGAGATAGAAAAAATCTCTTAATAGAGTAGACCTAATAGTCTTGTTGTAAATCTCTTAACCGAGTACACACTCAAGAAGTTTTTTTGAAATCCTTTAACCACGTAGATCTAGTCAATCTTATTTTTACTCCTCATAGGGTTAGATTACCAGAAGCGATCACAACTTTTAGCCTTAACCAACATACTTTATTATCTACAGTAGTGAATAATTTGTGGGTGTCATCCCCACCACAATTTTTACGTTCTCACAAAGGTTTCTATGTAGCCAAAATACTTGTGTTATGTGATTGAATTATTTTTTATTTTCATGCAATTTCTATTTACAAGTTAAGTGAATGAATAGATTTAGTTGTGTAGACTAGCTTACTACTATTTGTAGATTGAGTTTAAAGCTTAAATTTTTTAAGGGCACTGATTCACCCTTCCCCTCTCAGTACATTATCTCTCCATTCAAAAAATGTAGAACTATACCTCAACTTGGTACCAAAATTTTTCCAAGGATTCTTCCAAAAGTATCCAACAAATATATCAAGTCTTGGTCAGAGATGATACTCCTTGATAATCCATGTAATCTGACAATTTCCTTAATGAAAAGATCTACCATATGCATTGGATCTAATGTCTTTCTATAGGATAGAAAATGTGCCATCTTAGAAAATCTATCCACAAAAGCAAACATAGAATCATTACCTCTTACTGTCTTCGGTAAGCCAAGAACAAAATCCATACTGATATCAATGCAAGGTTTCTTAGAAATGGAAACCGATATATACAATCTAGTATTTTGAATTGCACCCTTTGCTACTTGACAAATTCCAAAACTTTTCAAAAATTTCTGAACATCCTTATACAACTGTGGAAAAAAATATTTCTTCAAGTAAGAAAATTCAATGTCTTATCAATGCCAAAATGTCCAGCCATACTACTACTATGTTTCTCCTTTATCAAATTAGTTCTCATTGATCCTCTTGATATACACAACTGAATACCTTTAAGCATCATACCCTTTTTGATGAAATAGTCTTCCCATTTAGTACTAGATTGATCTTAAATAGATTCTCTACACTTCCTCAATGACTTAGAAAAATTAGGGTCAGTTTCATACAAATATTTCATGTCATCGAAACCAAGAACTTCAATTTTCATTTCAGTCATCAAAGATCTTCTTCTACTCAATGCATCAAAAATTTGGTTAGTGACTCCACTCTTATATTTTATCACAAATGTATAACTCTACAAATATTCAACCTATCTCATATGTATCTGATTCAACATATTCTAATTACCCAAATATTGTAAAGCTTTATGATCAATATACAACACAAATTCACTCAGTATCAAATAATGTCTCCATTTCTTTAGGGCTTGAACAATAGAATAGAACTCTTGATCATACACAAAATATTTCATTTTTACATAATTCAACTTCTCATTAAAGAAAGAAACAGGTTTACCTTCTTTACTCAAAACAAATCCTATTGAATTACCACTTGCATCACATTCAACTTGAAATACCTTACTAGAATTAGGTAAAGCTAACACATGTAATTCAACAACCTTCTCCTTCAAAGTCTCAAAACTTTTATCAACTCCATGTGTCCACTTGAATTCTATTTTATCTCCTCTCACAGTCTCAGTCATAGCATTTCAAATTGAACTAAAATTTTTGATGAACTTTCGGTAAAAAATTCTAAACCATGAAATGATATAACCTCACTAGCATTTTTAGGTGTAGGCTAATTCAAAATAGCTTCAAACTTTTCATGATCCATCTTCAAACCATAAGCTAAAATCACAAATACCAAACACACAATCTCTTCTTTCATGAAGGAACACTTTTTCATGTTAATTAGCAACTTTTGTTCTTTCAATATCTGCAATACCTATTTAATATGCAAATAATGTTATTCTTTGGTCTTACTGAATATCAGAATATCATCTACGTATACAATCACAAATTTATGCAAAAAATTCTTTAAAACTTCATTCATCAATCTCATAAAATTACTCGGTGCATTAGTTAAACCAAAAGGCATAACGAACCACTCATACAAACCTTCTCTTGTCTTAAAAGTAGTCTTCCATTCATCAGCTTCTCTGATTATGATCTAATGATATCTACTTTTCAAAAAAAAATGGTAAAATACTTTGCTCCTGTCAAACTATCCATTATGTCATCCATTCTTGGTATAGGAAACCTATATTTCACTATTATCTTATTGATTGCTCTGGAATTAGTACACATTCACCATTCTCCATTCTTCTTAGGTTAAAATATAGCTAGTACTACACATGGACTCAAACTTTCTTGGATCAAACCTTTCTGCAACAACTCTTAGATTTGTCATTTTAATTCTTGATTCTCAGTAGGTGTTAACCGATGTGGTGCCTTATTCGGTAAAATTTCTCTAGGGATTAGATCCATACAATGATCAATTCTTCTCTTTGGTAGAAAACCATCTAGTACATTATCATAAATTATCTCTCTATACTTAGTAAGTATATTATCAATATTTTCAGGTATGTTATCCACTTCTTTCCCACTCGGTTTGTTAGGAATCACCACAAAACATACATCATTCTTCTTAAAATACTTTAAAAAATTTCTTCCTTTCATCAAACAAACTTTCACAAATGTAAAAACACTACTAATAGGTTCTTCAATCAAATGAAACAAGATTTGATTTCTCCCATCAACCCAAATAGTATATTTATGCAATCTCCCATTGTATATAGCATGTCTATCATATTGCCAAGGTCTACCCAACAAAATATGACAATAATACATAGGCGTGATATCACACAACACCTTATTTTAGTACTTTCCAATTTTCAAATTAACATAACATTGTTCACTTACCAATAATGTATGCTCATCCTTGATCCATGAAAACTGATAGGGCTTTGAGTGTTTCAACCTTTCCAACTGCAACTTTGTAACCATTTCCTCAGATGCCAAATTCTATGAGCTTCCACTTTCAATGATTACCTTCCACACTTCATCAACAACTCTGCATCTTTGTCTTAAACAATCTTTTCCTTATTGTATCTTCCTTATTACTTTCACTTCAAAGTGCTCTCCTGACCATCAAGTTCTTTTCCTTCTTAGGTTAATTCAATGACTCTTCTTGCACCAAACGATTTCTACTACTACCAACCTTCTTACTTGCATGTGTACACTGAAATGACCTATGCCATTCTTCTCCACAATTTTAACAAGTTCCTCAGAATCAACCTCTATTATAACTACCTTGGTAATTATTACCTCTTCTTCTAAAAGAACTTTCACCTTTCCACTTGGTCTTACCTTTGTCCAAATTTGTTTTGTTTTGATGAGATCTATTATTTTCACCATAGGATCTACCTATTCCTTTAGGGAATCTACCACCTCTTCCTCTTTGTCTTTTCTCATGTCTTTTGTTCAATTTCACCTTGGCTTTCAAGGTAAACTGATAAGCTTCTTCAATGCTTTCCAACTTAACCAGACCGATTTCTTCTTGAATAGAAACTATTAACCTAGTCAGGTACCTAACAGTTCTTTCTAGTTCATCTTCAACATGTCCAAATGTGATATCTAATCTATAGAATTCCTCAATATAATCTTTTACCAAGCTATCCTTCTATCTCAAATTTTGCATTCTCTTATCTAGGTTAATCTAATAATCACATGGTAAAAACTTTCCTTTCAATTTATTCACCATCTTATTCCATTCCTTGATTTTGTCTTTGCCTTTCCTCTTTTTGTCCAACTACATGTGCTTCCACCACAAGGATGCATTAACTTTGAGATTTGTGCTTAAAATCTTAACTTCTTTTTCCTCAGGAACTTTTCCATACTCAAAATACTTTTCCATCTCCATGATCCAATCCATCAATTATCCAAATCCATCTTTCCACTATACTCAGGAGGATTGAAATGTGGTGTATATTTTAGATTTTTCAAAGAATTCAAAATTCTTTCCTCAACGTGATCCATCACAGGTGCAGGTTTTGTTTTACCTTGTTCCTCTTTGGTTTCTTCATTACTAACATCTTCAAGATGTTTTCCTCGACATTGGGTTGTCTCAACAACTTCTAACCTAGAGAAAAATTGTCTTAGCATGTCTTCCAAACCTAGATTTGCATCTCGCCTCCCATGAAACATCCTGAAACCCTCTGTAATTGCAAGTCAGATCTGAATATGCTACCCCACAAAAAATATCAACAAACTGACAAGAAGGAGGCCTCAACCTAGAGTCACAAATCTAGATGCATATTTCAACCTTCACTCTCATACCACCAGAATTAAGCTAGGGAAGGTTAGGGGCCAAAGGCACACCTTAGCCACCAACCTCCTTGCAGAAACAACACATGGAAGAAACAATACACACACACACACACACACACACACACACACACACACACACACACACAGAGAGAGAGAGAGAGAGAGAGAGAGAGAGAGAGAGAGAGAGAGAGAGAAGAATAGATCATATACTATTCAAAAAATCACCTCATACATGTCAAGCTATAATGACTTCTTGATTGTGGCCAATTACATTCAAATTGATTACAATAGTCCTCAAACATGTGAGGATTATTCCTTCAGAAACTATCTTCTATCTTCTAAAATTGATGCCTAAAACTACAACCAATAACTACATTTATACAAGAGGCTACTGAAATAAGTCAACCTTTAGATCCATCATTGGATAAAGGAATGACCATATCTAGGTCCACACACTTCCTAATGATCGATACCAATACTAACTCAATGAACAAAATTAAATCCACAAGTTGGCCTCAATAGGAAATCAAAATAAACCACTTGGTGAGAAAGATTACCAAGTACCAGGAAATAACTTAGCAAACCAACTAAACAACTTGGTCAAACAAGGAACCAAGAAGCACTGAGCCAACTCAATCAAAGAAGGAACTGAGGAGCTACTGAGAAAACTAAATAACTTAGACTTGTTTTTGGTGACATGGGATTGCTAAGAACCCGAGATTCTCCTCCATCAAATTGTCACATTTTGAAAATTCACTGCGAAGATCAAAACTTAAAGAAATATTGTTGTGTATTGTGCTAATTCAATCTTTAGAAAATATTCAAATGGATCGATTGAACTACAAACCCTAGGCATTCCAAATCTTGGATAAGTGAAGGAAAATCACAATGATATAGAGAGTGGTGTTAGTTAACAGTTTAGAAGAGGATGAACTAGAATATCAGCTAAGTACTCTAAAAATCATAGATGTGAGTAGAGTTGGAGAATTTTTCTAAATAACATATAGATTTTTGTTCATAGAAGATGTAAGATCATTTATTCAGTACAAATAGACCAAAATTGGTGATCAATATATAAGGATAGCCTACCAGTAATTATACAGAGAGGAAGGAATGTTGAATGAAGATTATGGGCATCTCAAAACAAAAGGTTTGACACACATTGTATACATGCCAAATCATTTTGAAGTTGAGTCTATTAAGTGTGCATTGAGTCGAATACATGGAGACTATATCTGGCTAGAAGGAGATAGACAAATTGAAATCACAAAGGAAATTATCAGTATAGTCACAATATTATCATCCAATGGGAGAAAATGAGTAAAAGAGTTAGATCCTAAAACAAAAATTGATCCTTTAGTAAGGAACAAGAAAGATCAGTTAACTTTTTTTGTGAGCAAATTTTTGGATAAGGAAATTAGATTTGCATAAATGATTATTGGATACAGGATCTATCAAGAAAACTAGTTAGACAATGTATTGCGAGGAGCACTGCAAGTTGCATATGAGATTACTACTGAAGGTAATAAATATATCATCCAATGGGAGAAAATGAGTAAAAAAGTTGAATCCTAAAACAAAGATTGAAGCTTTAGAAAGGAAAAAGAAAGATGAGCTAACTTTTGTTGTGAGCAATATTTTGGATAAGGAAATGAGATTTGCATAAATGATTATTGGATACAATATAGTCACAAGAGTATAATAATAAAGGAAATTATCAGTATAGTCAAAAGATTTTCATCTAATGGGATAAAATGATTAATAGAGTTCAATCTTGAGAGAAAAATTCAAGCTTTAGTAAGGCACAAGAAAGATCAGGAAAATTGTGTTGTGAGCAACATTTTGGATAAGGAAATGAGATTTCAATAAATTATTATTTGATATAGGATCTATTAAGAAAATTAGTTAGACAATGTATTGGGAGGAGCACTAAAAGTTGCATATGAGATTTCTACTAAAGGTAATAGATATTGTTAGAGTAATAAAGTGTTTACTAATTAATTAAATCATGTTTGATTTAATTACTCAGTCACTTATTACCTCTTTCTACTTAAGCTAAAATTTAGGCATAAAATAATTAATTGCTTTATTAATTATTATTGTGCAACCTAGGTTTTTCCCTTTTAGGGTTTTAGGTATTCTTTTATAAGGATTGATCTCCTTTGTATTCTAAATAGATTATTCATTATTGAATTACAACTTTTTTTCTTGCACATCAATGATTTCTCCTCTCTCATAGATCAATGCATTCAGGCATCCATATATTATTTGCTTCTTCTCTCTTTCTATGACTGTGACACAAGTTTGCATGTAGGTGTTCTTGGGAGCTGTGGGTTGTTTCCTCATCAACTCCAATAGATATCACTTAGCATAACTGATGTAGAAACAACAAATGGGGAATTTAAGTAAAATCAAGAGACAAGGATTAAAGTTTGGAGCACTACTAGTATGTATATTTTTCCATAGACCAAACTATTTTTGAGGAATTGGTTGAGTAAATTGGACATTGAGTGAACTAGATATACATCACATTAATAAGTACATTGAACAATTGGTAAGTAATTACAACACATTAATGTGGATTTATTTTAAATAATTTCAAGGAAGAATGTATGATAGATACTGGATACTACCTCACATTGTTGAAAAATATAAGAAAGAAATATGTTTTATAGTAATTACACATTCATGCATAATCAAATCAGTGGATCCAAGAATATCTTGGTTACAACCATTTGGATATGAAGAAAAAGAGAATGAACTTATAAAAAATATTGAGCAACTATGGACTCAACCTAAGAACATGATTATTAACTAGTTTGGAACCTATGAAGAAGTATACAAAAGGATAACATCAGATGAGAAGAAATCAAAGGAAGAAAGAAGTATTACAATGAGAAGACAAAAACCAAACATAGTACTAGAAACATATGCAAAAATAATAAACAAGTTAGCCAAACATAAATACGCTATGAAGAAAGAAGCTAAACAAGAGTTGCAACCGACAAAGAGAAAAAGATCCAGAATAGCATAAAATACACCAAGGAGGACTACAAGAAGTCAATCAATAGTAAAGGGAAGAAAAAGAACAAGAAGAAAATAAAATGAACCTAAAAATAAAATAGAATCATCAAGTGGGATAATTCCAAGAACAATTATGGATATAGAAAATTAAATAATAAATTATTGAACTATCAGAAAGATACATGAAATAAAATACTGGAAATGGTCAGAAGAAGATAAGAAATTCATAGAAGATGCTATAATGTTTCACTTTCATAAGTAAATAATATTTATAAGAGAATAAAGATGGATTATTCTTGAGGAACTATTTGACAAAATTAACATAATATGGGAAGAATTTGTCAAACAATAGAGAAAAAGAAGAGAAAGAACCCTGATAATTACAAAGGAAGAAGAAAATATTGAAGAAATTAATCAATTGATAAAGAAAAATAAAAATACATTCTCTAAAAGGAAAAAATAGCTAGAATACTAGTAGGATTACATGAAGTAGATGAAGAAGGATTGAAAATGTGGACAATAATCTTTAAAGAAGAAATGGAAAAAGAGATAGAATTATAAATAAATAAAAAGTGTATGAACAAGAAGAGGATATAGATTTGAGAAGTGAAGAAAGCCCAAGAAGGTTTGATGGAGGACAAACAAGTCAGCCTATAGAAATATAGGATGAGTCTTATGATGATGTGTAATTAGGAAGAGGAATAATTTAAGGAACGCTACACACTAGAAGTTGCAATTACAAACACTAAAATAAACTAGGTAATGCATGCTACCGATATGACACCTGATATGAGAGATATACCAAAAGAAGAAACAATTGAGAAATAGGTAATAAATTTGGTAAAGGACAAGGAACAAACATCAGAATATGTTGAAGAACAAGTTGCAAGAACACTTGAGAACATGACAATGATAACATCAACATAAGAGAAGATGGAAAGAGATTTGGAATCCAAAGAAGAAGAAGACATTGATGAAAGACCTATGTTTGAGATTCTAAAGAGAGATCCTACAAAGATGCATTATGAAGAGAAAATTTAATATGTAGAAAACCTCAAAGAGAGAATAACAACTGAAAGACAGTTGAAGGAAAAATAAAGGACAAAGATTATGAAGAAGATAGTTCAAACATTTTTATGTTTACTATTAAAAATTACATTGGATGAAGAAGAATCCAGTATGAAATACTTGAAAGCATATATATTTATAATAGAAATAGATCACAAAGTGAAATAAGAACTGAAAGAAAAGATAGAGAAGAATTTACAAAGTGATAGAAAATAAGATTAGGTAGCAAAAATAACAGGGATATTATTGAAGAGTCTTGAGAATCTAAAGGAGTTATTAACTGGAGAGTAAATGTTTTTAAAAAAAATATTTGAAAAAGGGATACAATAATTGAGGAATCATGCATAATATTTATTAATATGGAGTTAATGCAAAACTTATTCAAGATACAATTGATCTGTTGGATACATCAGAAAAGAACATTGATGAAGATATTATTGACAAAGTAATAAGAGTCAAAGGACATATTAGTGCTATAGATAATTTGAAGAATCAATGGAACACACTATTGACAAATATTCACAACAAGTAAAGAACCATTCAAGCAGCAACAAAAACAAGTTGACACCCAAAGGATATGGTTTTTTTTTTTTTCCTTTGGCATTATTGTCAAAGGTGGAGATATTAGTATGGGGGTGAAGTACTTTAAGGAGGAGAAGGATTACAAATATATATAGTGAAAGAGACATTGAGAGAAAGAGAGATACAAACTAATGTAGAAAGAAGAAAGTTTTTTCCATCAATGCCAAAGGAGGAGATTGTTACTTGACCAAATCCTCGATAGATAATTAATAGTCAATCAATGATGATTTTGATCAAATTATCATTTCTATAAAATAACATTGGGAATAGAGAGAAATAAATGAAAGACATGTCGACATAGACACTATTGAGAAGTGCTATCAAAAATAGGAATTTTTGTTAGCATAAAGGAAAGGTTATCGAAAAAGGTTATTGAAAAGTGTTAGTGGTGAAAGAAATAAAAGGTTACAAACAAGGATGTAATCCAATGAGAAAAATGCTTTATGGAATATAGAGAAACCCTAATAAGGGAAAGTGACTATAAGAGGAGATCTAAGAAAAATAAAAGAGACACAAATATGGATGTAGATAGATATACAAAGAGACATATTAGAGAATGAGGATAGAAGAAAAGAGTGGAGTTATCAACATAGATCAAAAAGTAGATAAGAGCAGAAGAAGAGAGAAATCATATCTAACAAGCTTTAGGGGAAATCATCTACATGTCAAATTTATTGTTAATTTATTCCTAATAGTTTAGCACCAAGATTGTGAAATCCCTTAACTAGGTAGTCTCTAACTGGACTTAGAAGTTCTATTTATGAACCTATTCTAAATCATTTAATAGGGTGATCATTGTATAAGTGGGATAAAATATATTAAGAGAGAAGTCTTTAATAGGACTTTATATACTCCTAACAGGGTGAAGGTATTCAAAAGATGACACTTATGTAAGCTCCTAATCGGGAACCTTATTACTGCAGTGATGAGTTATGGGTATCATCCCCATTGTATTTTTTCCCTATGACCTAGTGTTTTCTACTACACCCAAATATTGTGTAACTAAGTGTTTGAATGGTTATGAGTTGTAAGTTTAATTTGCATGTATTCAGTTATCAGTTAAACATTACAACAACTATCGATAAAAGACAAACTAGTTATCGGTATAAGTAATTTACTGGCTATTGATTTATGTTTAGAAAGTTAAATAAGTGTGATAGCTTTTTGGTACTGATTCACCCCCCCTCTTAGTACCCTACCTAGAACTTTCCAACAATCTATCTATCTATATAGATGATGCAGGAGCATCTCAGGTCCTTGGAAATCCTATGTCACAAAAAATAGTTTGAGTTTGTTTATCTTTCTTAGTTCCTTCTTTGACTGAGTTGGTTCGGTGTTGCTCGGTTTCCTTTATCTGCCAATTTTTCTCGATTATCTCTCTAGCACTCGGTGATTTCCCTAGCGCTCAGTGATGCTTTTTTGGTGCTCAGTTGGCTTTTCTTACCGATGGGTTTCTTTGGAGTTTCTATTGAGGCTGACTTGTGTATTTAATTTAAGTCATGGATTTAATGATGGTATCCATCATTGGGAAGCATGTGGTCCCAGATCTGACCATTCCTTTCGTTGATTGTGGATCAAAAGGCTGACTTAGTTTGGTAGCCTCTTGAATAAATATGGTTGTTTGGTTATAGTTTAGGGAGTCAATTTTTTTATAGAAGACATAGAATATTAGAGATTATTTGTAGATCCTCACATGTTTGTGGACTTCTATACCTAATTGTAATATTTGGCTAAAACTGGGAAGGCCTTACAACCTCGCATGTATGAACCAATGTGAAGATAATATATGAAAGTTTTTGCACTCTCTCTCTCTCTCTCTCTCTCTATTGTATGTTGTTTCTTCCACATTTTGTTGAGTAAGGTGGATTAGGTTAGGGTGTGCCATTGGTGGCCCCTCCTAATCCTTGATTGCATCAGGTGGTATCAGAGTGTAGTTAGATCTGGATCTAGGTTTGTGAATATAGGTTTGAAGGTTCCTTCTTGTGAAACCCTAGTTGAATTGTTTTAGGGTAGCAGGTTACGATGTGACCTACAATTGTAGAGGGTTTTCATGATGGTTTGAGGGAGGTGAGATGTAGATCCAGGATTGGAAGACATGTTGAGACAACTTGTTGCTAGGTTAGAAGTTGCTAAAATAGCCCAGAGTAGAGGAAGGCATCTTGAAGATGTTAGTAATGATGAATTTGAGGTAGAAAAAGGTGATGTAGAACCTACACCTATGATGGATTAGGGTGAGGAAAGATTATTGAAGGCTTCGAGAAGTCTAAAGTCTAAACCACACTTTAATCCTCCTGAGTATGGTGGAAAGTTGGATTCTGATGAATTGGTGGATTGGATCACTAAGATGGAAAACTTCTTTGACTATGAGAATGTACCTGAGGAAAAGAAGGTGAAAATTACAAGCACAAAGTTGAAAAGTCATGCATCCTTATGGTGGGAACATCTGCAACTAAACAGAAAGAGGAAAGGAAAAGACAAAATCAAGGTATGGAGTAAGAGGGTGAATAAATTGAAAGGAAAGTTCTTACCTTGTGATTATCAGATTAACCTAGTTAGGCGAATGCAAATTTTGAGGCAGAAAGATAGCTCGGTAAAGGAATATACTGGGGAATTCTATATATTAGATATCAGATCTGGACATGATGAACATGATGTGGAAAGAATTACTAAATACCTGAATGGTTTAAGAGATTCCATCCAAGAAGAAATCAGTTTGGTCAAATTAGAGAATATTGAAGAAGCTTATCAATTTGCATTGAAAGTCGAAGAGAAATTGAACATGAGACATGAACAAAGACAAAGAGATCGAGGTGGTAGATTCCCTAGAGGAAGAGGTAGATCTTATTGGTGAAAATAGTAGATTTGAACCTGAAAAAGACAAGTTTGGATAAAGGCAAGACCGAGTGGAAAGGTGAAAGTTCATCTAGAGGAAAACGAAAGTAACTAATGAGGTGGTTATAACAAAGGTGGTTTTTGAGGAACTTGTTACAATTGTGAAGAAGGACATAGATTATTTGAGTGTACACATGCAAGTAAGAAGGTCAGTAATAGTCATAATGATTTGGTACAAGAAGAGTCACCGAATGAACCTAAGAAGGAAAATAACTTGATGGTAAGGAGAGCATTTTGGAATGAAGGTAAAAAGGAAGATCCACTAAGGAAAAGTTTGTTCAAGACCAGATGCAGATTTTCTAACAAAGTTTGGAAGGTAATCATTGACAATGGTAGCTCAGAGAATTTGGCATCTGAGGAAATGGTCACAAAATTGTAGTTGAAAAGGTTGGAACATTTGAAGCCCTATCAGATTTCATGGATCAAAGATGAGCATACACTCTTGGTAGGTGAACAATGTTATGTGAATTTGAAAATTGGAACATAGCATGATAAGGTGTTATGTGATATCATGCCTATGGATTGTTGTCATATTTTATTAGGTAGACCTTGGCAATATGATAGACATGCTATATATGATGGGAGATTGCATAAGTATGAAAGTAATGTTAGTAATGTTTGCACATTTGTGAAAGTTTTCTTGATGGAAGGATGAAAGTTTGTTAAGGATTTAAAGAGAAATAATGTATGTTTTGCTATGATTCCTAAGAAACTGAGTAAGAAAATAGAGGACACTGTCCCTAAGGAAATTGACAAGTTACTCACCGAGTATAAAGATATTATTTCTGATAATGTACCTAATGGTTTGCCACCAAAAATAAGAATTGATCATTGTATGGATCTAATCCCTGGAGCTAGTTTACCGAACAAGGAACCTCATCAATTAACACCCACTGAGAATCAAGAATTGAACCGACAGATTCAAGAATTGTTGGAGAAAGGTTTGATTAGAGAAAGTATGAGTCCTTGTGTAGTACCTATGGTATTAGATCCTAAGAAGAATGGAGAATGGTGAATGTGTACTGATTCCAGAGAAATCGACAACATAACAATGAAGTATAGGTTTCCTATACTGACAATGGATGATATAATGGATAGTTTGACTGGAGAAAAGTATTTTACTAAGATTGATTTGAAAAGTGGGTATCATCAGATTAGAATCAGAGAAGGTGATGAATGTAAGACTACTTTCAAGACAAAATAAGGTTTGTAGGTGTGGTTGGTTATGCCTTTTGGTTTAACTAATGCACCAAGTACATTTATGATGTTAATGAATTAATTTTTGAAGAAATTCTTGGGTAAGTTTGTGATTGTATATCTTGATGATACTATGATATTCAATAAGACCAAAGAAGAACATTTGTTGCATATTAGACAAGTTTTGCAAAGATTGAAAGAAGAAAAGTTGTTGATAAATCTGAAAAGGTGTTCATTCATGAAAGAAGAGATTGTGTATTTGGGATTTGTGATTTTAGCTGATGGTTTGAAAATGGATCTTGAAAAGGCTGAAACTATTTTGTATTGACCTACACCTATGACTGCTAGTGAGGTAAGATCATTTCATGGTTTGGTAATTTTTTACCGAAAGTTCATTAGGAATTTTAGTTCAATTTGTAATGCTATGACTAAGACTATGAGAGGAGACAAAAGAGAATTCAAGTGGACACATGGAGCTGATAAAAGTTTTGAGACTTGGAAGCAGAAGGTTACTGAATTGCCTATTTTTGCATTGCCTGATTTCAATAAAGTATTTCAAGTGGAATGTGATGCGAGTGGAAGTGCAATTGGAGTTTTGTTGAGTCAAGAAGGTAAACAAGTTTCTTTCTTTAGTGAAATTTTCAATGATGCAAAAAGGAAATATTCTACGTATGATCAAGAATTCTATGCTATTGTTCAAGCACTAAAGAAATGGATACATTATTTGATATCGAGTGAATTTGTGTTGTATACCGATCATAAAGCTTTATAGTATTTGGGTAGTCAAAATAAGTTGAATCAGAGACATATGAAATGGGTTAAGTATTTGCAGAGTTATACATTTGTGATAAAGCATAAGAGTGGAGTCACTAACCGAGTTGCTGATGCATTGAGTAGAAGGAGATCTTTGATGACCGAGATGAAAATTGGAATTATAGGCTTTGATGATAGGAGAGATTCTTATGAATTTGATCCTGATTTTTCTGAGCTATGGAGAAAGTGCAAAGAACCTATTCAAGATCAACAAAGTACTAAATGGGATGAATATGTTATGCAAGGAGGTATGTTGTTTAAAGGTATTCAATTGTGTATACTGAGAGGAGAAATGAGAACCAATTTGATAAATGAAAAATATAGTAGTGCTTTGGCTAGACATTTTGGTGTTGATAAGACATTGAATTTTCTTAAGGGGAAATACTTTTGGCCATAGTTGTATAAAGATGTTAAAAAATTTGTGAAAAGTTGTGGACTTTGTCAAGTTACAAAAGGAGTAACTCAGAATACCAGATTGTATACACCAATTGTTGTACCTGAGAAACCTTGGAATGACATTAGTATGGATTTTGTTCTTAGCTTACCCAAGACAGTAAGAGGTAATGATTCTATATTTGTTGTTGTGGATAGATTTTCTAAAATGACACATTTTATACCTTGTAGAAAGACATCAGATATAGTACATGTAGCAGATCTTTTCTTTAAGGAAATTGTCAGATTGCATGGATTACTGGGTAGTATTATCTCTGACCAAGACAGTAAATTTGTTGGATACTTTTGGAAGACTCTTTGGAGAAATTTGGGTACTGAGTTGAAATATAATTCTACATTTCACTCACAAACTGATAGATAGACATAAGTTGTGAATAGAAGTTTAGGTAATCTTTTGAGATGATTAGTTGGAGACACACCGAGTAATTGGGATTCTGTGTTGGCACAAGAAGAGTTTGCATACAATAATTTAATTAATAGAAGTATTGGAATAACACCTTTTGAGATTGTAAATGACATACAATTGAGAGGTATATCAGATTTGAGAGACATTGATGATGAAAGAAAGAGAAGTGTTGAGGGAGTGAAATTTGTTGAGTACATGAAGACATTGCATGAAGATGTGAAACTTAAGTTGGAAAAGAATAACTAGAAATACAAAGACAAAGCTGATAGATCAAGAAGACATAAGACTTTTGATGTTTGTGATGAAGTGATGGTGCATTTGAAGAAAGGTCAATTTCCTGTTGGAATATATGGGAAGATGAAGATGAAGAAGTTTGGACCTTGCAAGATTCTAAGAAAATTTCATAGTGGAAATGCATATGAAGTGGAGTTACCTGATGACATGGATATATCACCTATATTCAACATTTATGATTTATATAAGTTTCATGAACCTGAAGAGGACATGGTAGTACCGATAGATTAAAAATAGAATGAAGAAGTTGAGCATATTTTGGAGCAAAGAATTGGTAGAAGTACATGAGGGAAATAGTACATGGAATATTTGGTAAAGTAGAAGAATAGACCATGTTAGGAATGAATACTAAATGTTTGGCAGCCATTCTGTAGCATTTTTTATTGCATTCATGACTATGATTGTCATTGATGTCAACATAGTGATTTAACAGAGACGTGCAGAGAAGTAGACAGTGTTTGGATTAGCGCACGTGGGATATTGTAGTTGGAGCTATGTGATGTTGAGGATATACTCTTTGATATGTTATATATTTATGGTTAAGAGCATAGATAGTAATTCATTTATGCATGGAAGTTATGAGCATTTTGGTAGAAGCAGTATTTAGGCAGTGTTCCTGAGTAGCAGTTTGTGGAAATCAGATGATATCTCCTAATCGGGATGGAATCTAGTTTTGTGTAGTTAAAGGAAAGTTGAAGACACATTGATAGTGATGTGGATGATAGCACAAACTTTGACATCATATGAGTGAAGAATTATTGTATTTGGAAGCTGACAGTTTTGTGTAATTTTGATGTAGCGTGTGGAAACTTTTATTTTGTAATTGTATGCCAACTCATTTGTAATTACTTGAGTGTGGTATAAAGAAAGGAATTTTTTTTCTTGTTTTAATATGGTTGAACATGGTTGGATGTGTTCATGTACACATGAAGTGAAGAAAAGAGCTAATGCAATTGTGAAAGCTAATTTGGGAAGGAAGACATGCGAAGTACAAAGATCTAAAATTGAGATCTAGTGTAATAGTGAGTGTGGTTTGGTATAGTCAGAGAAGAGGTAACCTATTATTCTATTGAATAATCTAAAGATCAGTTGGACAGTGTGTTTAGTGATCTTACCCTGAAGTTGTTTGGGTAGTGGGTCTTTTTGTCTTCCATAAATCTTAACAGGGTTAGAATCTTTTCACATGGATTCAAAATATCCTAACAGGGATTCATATGTACTGAATGTATTTCATAAGACTCCTAATAGAGTCCATCCTTTCATAAGGAATATTCATATTAGTGCATCTTTTGTGGGTATCATTCCCACTAGGGTTTACTCTTTGATCAAGAGGTTCCCTAGTCAACATATCTTGTGTCATTGTGTTATTGTGTATGAATATCTTTCTATGGTTGGTAATTATATTGCTTACATGGTTTAATGTTGTTGAAGTTGATAAAAGTTATAATTATTAGATAACTAATTCACCCCCCCCTCTCAGTTATCTTGGTGGACTTTACTTTCTAACAATTGGTATCAGAGTAGTAGGTCCTTGAAAAAGAAATTTAATAGATTAAGGAGATCCACGGTGAATTTAAAAAAAGAAAGCCATAAGTTTGATGGAGTAAATTTTGACAGGTGGAAAGAAAAGATGAAGATACACCTACTATGTTTAGGACCAGGTTATTGGTTGATTACAAAGAATGATAAGACTATCATTGAAGAGTACAATCTTGAAACATGTACTGCTAATGAGAGAGATCTATTCATGTGTAACATACTTGCAAGAGAAGTACTTTTGACAGCCCTTCCAGAGAATGAATACAGTCAGGTAAAATGTTTGAAAAAATCTTATGAAATTTGGAAAGCTTTACACTCTACTTTTGAAGGTGATGAACATGCAAAAATAGTTAGATTACATAATTGGATATGTCCATTTGAAGATAGAAGAATGAAGGAAGATGAATATGTTAGAAGCTATATTGGTAGAATGTTAGAAATTGTTATAGGTATAAAATCTTATGGAGGAACAAAGACAAAGAATGAAGTGATATTGAAAATTTTGAGAACATTGACTCCTATATTTAAGTAGACAACACAGATGATTGAACAAGTTATACCTTGTACTGCAAACTTTACAAGAGAAACTCTTCTTGGAAGATTGGAGGCAGCAGAGATGAACCTGAGGTTATCAGGAGACTTGCCTAGAATGGAGACAACATTTAGTGCTTTTAGTGTTTGCCCTACTTTGTCAAGAAGCATCAGTGTGAGCAGAGATTATGCTGGCAACAAAAAATGTAGAAATGAAGAAGACAAGAAGATTAATGAAGGTATTGCCTTGCTTGTGAAGAGAGAACCAGACGGTAAGAAAAATTTTAAATGTTGGACTTGTCAAGAATATGGTCATTTTTCATCTAAGTGTCCTAAGAGAGTTAAAAAGTACATAAGCAATTTCAAACCTAGAAGATCTAAGGAATTTTATTATGCTAACGATGAAGATCTTGAAACTAGTATATAGAGAACTTTGAGTGAAAGTGATACTAAGAATAATGATGACATAGGATTTGTAGCAATTAGAGAAGAGAATCCTGAAATTGATGTTAAGGAAGAAAAAGCTTTAGTTTCTCTAGTTGAAAAGAAAGTGGATTGGATTATAGATAGTGGTTGTTCACATCATATGACTCGAGACATGAAAAAGTTCATAAAGTTTAACAATTATGATGGAGGAGTTGTTAGAGTTGGAAACAGTGCACCTTGCTTGATTAAAGGTATATGATCTATTACTCTTGATGGAAAGACTAATACTGATGATGTTTATTTTTTGGATGAATTGAAACATAATCTTTTAAGTGTTGGACAGTTATTTGATAAGGGATATCAAGTTTGGTTAACTCAGAAAACTTGTGTGATAAAGGATAAAGATGGAAATCTGATTGGAATTGGATCAAGAACCAGAGGTAATGTATTTCAATTCAATCCTATTGAGATGACATGTTTGATTACTAAGATTGATGATAGTTGGTTATGACATAGAAGGTTTTGTCATATAAACTTTGACAACATTGTGAATGTAAGTACTACACTTGCAGTACGTGATTTGCCCTAAAATTATGAAGCCTACTAACATGATTTGCAAAGAATGTGTGATGGATAAACAAAAGAGAAGTTCTTTTCCCAGTAAGAAGTTTACATCTATAGGAATGTTGGAGATTGTTCATACAGATTTGAGTGGTCCTACTAGGACTAGAGGATTCTATGGAGAAAGGTATTTTATGATTCTTCTTGATGATTTTACAAGAATGATGTGGATTGCATTTCTTGAAGAAAATTCTGAAGTATTTGATAAGCTTAAGATCATTAAGAATAAAGTTGAGAATGAATTTGGAATGAAGATTAAATGTTTGAGATCTGATAGAGGTGGATAATTTACTTCTAGCGAGTTTAACATCTTTTGTGAAGAAAATGGCATTAAGAGACTATTTTCAACCCCTAGGACACCTAAACAAAATGGTATTGTAGAAAGAAGAAACAGATCAGTGACTAAAGCAGAAAGAGCTATGTTATTTGAGAATGATTTGGCAAAGATATTCTGGAGAGAAGCAATGAACACAATAGTGTATACAATAAATAGAGTACAATTAGAGCAGACACAGACAAGACACCCTATGAATTATGGTTTGGACATGCACCCTCAGTTAAGTATTTTAGAATTTTTGGAAGAAAATGTTATATAAAGAGAGAAGATGATATTGGAAAGTTTGATCCTCAAAGTGATGAAGGTATATTTCTTAGATATTCTTTGGAAAGCAAAGCCTATTGATGTTACAATAAAAGAACTAAGACTATTGTTGAAAGTGTAAATGTTAAAGTTGATGAAAAGTTCAAAATTCAAGAAAGAATGCTTGAGTATGAATAAAATGAAGAAGCTCATCCTAAACCTAACACTAGAACTACTGAATTATTTTATGAGACTGACACTGATTTGTTGAATGAAAGCCACAGTGGATTCATTGAAGAACCTACACCTGAAGTGAGATCTAAGACAGTGACACCTAACAAGAGTTTATCAAGAAATCATCCTATTAAGAAAATTATTGGTAGCATCAAATGAGGAGTTCTAACTCAGAATAAGGTACAAGAAAAGTTAGGTTTGATTTCTCAAATTGAACCTAAAACTACTAGTGAAGCTTGTGAAGATGAAAGTTGGACTAATGTTATGAAAGAAGAACTAGATTAGATTGAAAAGAACAAGACATGGGAATTGGTCCCTAGACCTAAAGACAAGAATGTTATTAGAACTAAATGGGTATTCAGAAACAAGATGAATGAACAAGGAGAAGTAGTAAGAAACAAAGCAAGATTATTAGGTAAGGGATACTCGTAACAAGAAGGAATTGAATATGAAGAAACCTTTGCACCTGTTGCAAGAATTGAAGCAGTAAGAATGTTTTTGGCTTATGCAACTTACAAGAAATTCAAAGTATATCAGATGGATGTGAAGTCAGCATTTCTGAATGGAGAATTGGAAGAAGAAGTCTACATTGAGCAGTCTGAAGGTTTTCCTTTGACTCAAGAAGGAGACATGGTATGTAAACTAAAGAAAGACTTATATCGACTAAAGCAAGCACCTAGAACTTGGTATACAAGACTGGACAAGTATTTGTTAAAGTTGGGATTTACAAAAGGAATGACTGATAGCAATCTATACACAAAAGAAATTGAAAATGGTTTCTTGGTTATAGTTATTTTTGTTGATGACATTATTTTTGGAGGAGAAGATGAAGCTAATGAAAAAATTTCTGATGAAATGAAGACTAAATTTGAAATGAGTATGATTGGTGAAATGAAATACTTTTTGGGATTACAGATAACACAAAACAATGATGGTATCTTTGTAAGTCATACAATGTACCTGAATGACTTGTTGAAAAGATTTGGAATGGAGAAATGTAAACTAGTTGGAACACCTATGGTAATTGGACATAAATTATATATTAAGGATGAAACACTGACAGTTGAACAGATGAAATACAGATCTATGATTAGAGGATTGTAGTACTTGACTCATACAAGACCTGATGTAGCACATTCAGTTGGAATTGTAGAAAGATTTCAAGCTAAACCTAGAGAATCACATTATGCAGCAGTAAAGAGGATACTGCGATATTTAAGAGGCACAATGGACTATGGATTGTGGTATGAAAAATTTGATGATTTTACCCAATGTGCATATACAGATGTTGAATGGGGAGGTAGTATTGATGATAAGAAGAGCACCAGTGGTGGAGCATTTTTCCTTGGAGGAAGATTGGTTTCTTGGCTAAGCAAGAAGAAGAATTGTATTGCACAGAGCACAGCAGAAGTAGGATATGTAGTAGCAGCAAACAATTGTAACCAGGTAATTTGGATGAAGAAAATGCTGAAGGATATTGGAATAAAGTTTTTTGAACCTATTGTCATACATTGTGACAACACCAGCATAGTTAGTATGTCTAAGAATGCTATATTACATTCTAAGACAAAACATATAGAGATTAAGTATCAAGTTGTAAGAGAGAAAGTTGCTGAGAAAGAAGTCAGACTTCAGTACATAAGTACAAAGGAACAGATAGCAGATATATTTACAAAGCCTTTGCCTAAGGATACATTTGAGTATTTGAGAGTTATGGTTGGGGTTATACCCCAACCTTACTTTTGAGAAGTGATGCAGTTGGTTGCATCTATCCAGTGGTATATAAGCCTTATTTTTCTTCTATATTGGATGTTTGTACTTCCTCTATGGGAGAGTATGTGTATCTGAGCTGAGTCACGAGGACTCTAGTGAATGTATTTTCTGAATAGTATCTTTTGACATTGGAGTTGTTGTTGACATAATGATGAGAATTGTGTCATTGATGTCAATGGGGGAGAAGTGTACATGAAAAAACTATTTGTACTATTTGAACAAGAAAATGAAGCAAGATTTGATTGATGAAGAGGACTTGAAATATTTTCTTTAAGTAGCAGTGTTGCAGTATTGGATTTTTGGAACATTGGATGTTTTTCTCATCTATGTTGCCATCAATGCCATGGGGGATATTGTTAGGATGAATGCTAAATGTTTGGCAACCATTTTGTAGTAGTTTTAGTTGCATTCATGACCATGATTGTCATTGATGTCAACACAATGATTTACCAGAGACTTGCAGAGAAGCAGACAATGTTTGGATAGCGCACATGGGGTATTGTAGTTGGAGCTTATGCAATTTTGAGGATATAATCTTTGATATGTTATATGTTTATGGTTAAGAGCACAAATAATAATTCATTTAATTCATGGAAGTTATGAGCATTTTGGTGGAAGCAATATTCAGGCAGTGTTCCTGAGTAGCGATTTGTGGAAATCGGATGATATCTCCTAATCGGGATGGAATCTTCTTTTGCATAGTTAAAGGAAGTTGAAGGACACATTGATAGTGACATGGATGATAGCACAAACTTTGATGTCATATGAGTGAAGAATTATTGTATTTGGAAGCTGACAGTTTTGTGTAATTTTGATGTAGCGTGTGGAAACTTTTAATTTGCAATTGTATGCCAACTCATTTGTAATTACTTGAGTGTGGTATAAAGAAAGGAATGTTTTTCCTTGCTGTAATATGGTTGTAATATGGTTGAACATGGTTGGATGTGTTGATGTATGGCATGAAGTCAAGGAAAGAGCTAATGTAGTTGTGAAAGTGAGTTTGGGAAGGAAGACATGCAAAGTACAGAGATCTGAAATTGAGATCTAGTGTAACAGTGAGTGTAGTTTGCCACAGTCAGAGAAGAAGGTAACATATTATTCTATTGAATAATCTAAAGAATCAGTTGGATAGTGTGTTCAGTGATCTTACCCCGAAGCTGTTTGGGTAGTGGGTCCTTCTGTCTTCCATAACTCTT